>JAYMSL010000207.1:0-30470 GCA_036897195.1 Plantago coronopus
CTTTGCAAATGTTATAACTTTTTTAGGAAATATTTGATATTTTTGAAACTTTTGGGTCAATTTATAATTAATACAAAATGTGATATTTTTCTGTAATTTTCCACTCAACTTGTTCTGCAAATATCAATATGAGTTTTGTACATAACATTAGTGTTCAAATATTAGACCGAAATTTAGTATGAAAATTAACAGAGCTATTCTATCCTGCCCAGAGGAGGATAGAATCACTCTATCATCCATCTTAAATAATATCATGCATGAAATTCCTGGAAAACATGGATCTCTCAAAAGTGCACAACATGTTGTATACATGAAGGTGGAACAAAGGACGCTATGTTTTCACATACATTTCAGATTTGTTGGTAGTTAGGTGCTCTCAAATTGCACAATATTTTACTTGATATCTTCTTACTGATGTAATGCAATGCTAATGAGTACTGTCATAATTTTGCTATTCTAAATAGTCCATGCTTTATTTTGTGCCTATAGATACAAAAACAAATTTACAATATATCCAAAGCAAAACATGCAAAAAATAAATAAAATGGATGAAAATCACAAATCTTCGCAGCAGAAACATGAATCCGATACCAAGTAGTCGTATAATGCAAAGTGGCACTAATGTTCAGTATAAACCCTCCTTTTGTCGAGCAATTCCCGGGTGCCCCTTTCTTGAGGTACTTCAAAGCTTCATGGCACATAGTAAATGTTCCGACAGAATCAATATCCCTAACTGCGCATAAATCATTACATCAGATTCATTTTCGCCCTGTTAGGCCTATGCAGATCATTTATCATGTTTCCTAACATCACCCACAAACCCTACACAGCCTATATAGACACCAAAAAACAAATGAAACCCTTCTTGCGGTTATAGGTGCCCCACGAGCAAATGATTGTGCTAAATACTGTAAGTGGATTGAAGATTTCATGTAGTAAGAAACCAACTAAACACATATCGTGTTTTTCTTAGTTGAATTGAATTGATTAGTGTAAAACCTCAAGTCTTTTATGGGAAATAAGAACCCAAGAGATAGTTTATTAATCACAAAGGATTAATGAAGGACACCGCCTAATGTCGAGAAAAAGATGGATTTTAATATGTTATCAGACTTGTGTTCTAACCCATGTAGTAATGAAGGATTTGTTGATCTGACCGACTGACCAGTTCTCTCTCTTTTTTTTTTTTACATGACAATAATTTGAATTTTAACCTAATTCGAATTACATTTCCTGAATAAAAAATATAATATTTTTATGTAAATTACAATTTAATTTATTTTGAAAATATCGAAATTTATTCTATACATAACAAGATTCTATTATTTTCGTTATCCTTAACTTTCAATCCCGTCTCCGCACTAATAAAACTAAGTTTCAAACCGGAAGCAAGGGGTAAACTTTTCTGGCAGTTGCCTCCAAATTCACATGTGGGCCCACCAATGAGCTATATAGAACGAATGAACTTAACTTTCAATTAATTCTTCTAAACAAAAACAAAACTTAATTCTCAAAAAACAAAAACAAAAACTTTTAAGTAAAATTGCAAAGTAGTCCTTGTCCTCCTTATGTTTAACCACCTAAATCCGACGGTTGGTTAAACTGGTAATCCAAGGGCTGCTGTTACACGCAGATAATTCATCCATTATCATTCCCATAATCACCTTGGACGGTTATTTGCAGCATTTAGGGTTTTCTTCGATCCATTTTTACCTTAATTACAATTGCACGTTTCGTGTCGCCGTCTTCTTCATTCTCAATTCGATTGTTACATACCTTTTTTCAGGTTTAGCGAATCATCGATTGCGTGTGTTTAGGTTTATATTGGAAACCCTAGATTTTGGGCATTTTAGTTCGAGTTATATATTTTGTGCTGCATTTTGTCTTGGGAGAGACCTTCTCGCTCTGGGGTTCTAATTGTGGTGTATTGACTCGTTAATTTGATAAAACACGAGTGATATTTGAGTTTGAAGGATTTTTTTACAATGGAGTGAGCTACAAGAAATTTGATCAGTATTGAACAGAGAAAGAGTTTGATCTAACAACTGGTTTTCTTGGAATTTATATTTTAATGGAAAATTGGGTTTTTTTAACGATCAATTAAAGGGTTATTGTTTAAGTTGATTGTTTTGTTTCTTCTTCCTGTTAATGTAATTAGGCCATGTTCAGTATTCATGGAACGAACTGAACCCGTATTGGTTCCTCAGTGGCTGAAAGGTGCAGGAAATGTCCATGGAGGCGGTTCCCTTACTCACCACTCAGGTATCATTTGCATGTAACATTGTTGTTGTTTTCAGATAAGGTGTGATTGTTCATCTTGGCACAGTTTATGTTTCTGTCCTGATTATGCATTTCTGTTCTTCTTTTTTCATATGGCGATCTTCCTTTTGCGCCAACTAGATATTTAAGGACAACTCTTGATCTTTTTGCAAGTGATTGTGGTTATATTTTTGGATAGCTTGTTTCGTTCATCTTTGTTATGTTTCTTTCCTTGATTATAGTTTTGTTGTCCCCGTTTTCCTGTCTTCATGTGCAGATGTTCCTTCTGCCTATGTTTTGATTTTGAATAGATTGTGTTACAACTCTTGGTATAATTGTGTATTTATGTCCGCGATTATGATTTTGTTGTTCTGCTTTCCCCTGTCTTTGGCTTATTTTGTGCACGGTGTTGTTGTGTTTGTTTTTATTGGTACAATTTATGTTTCTGTCCACGATCTTGTTTTCTTATAGTTTGTTTTCATGGTAGATGTTCCTTCTGCACCAAGTCGATATCTTAGGAGTAACAGCCAAAAGGACACCTCTCGATACCAGGACAGGAATCCAATGTTCAATTCTAGAGTTGGTTCATTGAGTAATGGATCTGCGAAGCATCCGTATGGCAGTTTTACAAGGAGCCACCGTGACAAAAATCGTGCTGGTGAGAAAGAGAAGTCCTTTTTGGAGGATATGTGGGACCATGACTCTCCTGATCTCTTGTCAGGTATACTAAGAAGGAAAGGGGAAAGGAATACCTTGATGCGCTCCCAGTCACTAATTTCAAGGAAACCTACTGAAGTTCTACCTCGCAGAATGCATGACCTGAAAACTAGTAGTAGCTTGCAAAAGGGTGCTAATGGTGTATATTCCGGGGCCAATGTTCTTGGTAGCATTAAAAATGAAGCATTTCCTAAGGATTTCCCATCTCTTTGTACTGAAGAGAATCAAGGTGCAACAGGAGTCGGAAAAATCAAGTCTCCTCGTCTTGCTTCTTCTTCCAAGAGTTTGCCCATTGGCAATAAAGTGTTTATCGGTGGTGAGAATTGGACTTCTGCTTTAGCTGAGGTTCCTGTTCGTGCTAATAATGGTATTGGTCACTCACCTTATCCCCAGAACTCTGTGGAGAAGTTATCAGAATCTGGGGTGTCCAATCCAGCAGGTCGTAACATGGCTGAAGCATTGTCACAGCCCACAGAACAAGTTCGTGGCGCTCCTCAGGTAATATATTATATTTTGAGTACTCTTTTTATACACGTGTTGTTCCTGTAAATCATGACTGAATATGGAACTTGCAGCTACAGGATAAAAACCAGAGGTTAGAGGAGTTGGCCATTAAGCAGTCCAGGCAATTAATTCCAGTGACACCTTCAATGCCTAAATCTTTGATGAAGGTATTTATCATGTGGCATGCTTACCGTGTTCATTTTGAATTGAGTATATCTGTCATTATCACCACTTCGTATTCTACTACAGCAATAACTTAATATGTTACAAATCAGATTCTTTTATTACTATGATATGGGATGTAGATTTCATGTCACAGTCTTGAATTTTTGTTTTGCAGGCTTTTAGTTCTACAGATAAATTGAGACAACCAAAGGTTTCCATCAGAGCTAATGAAATTAATGTGGTTTCCAAGGGTACCCAAGCACTGCCCCATTCATCTCATCTTTCTAACCAACATCGTGCTGGACAAGCCAGAGCCTCCGATTCTTCAGCCAGCACTCATGTTGGTAAATTTCTGGTCCTCAAACCAGGCCGTGAGAATTTTTCAACCACTGGAGCGAAGGATTTATCCAGTTCAACTGGTGAGCCTTCTGTGGGTCAGCTAGCAACTGCATCAGCAAGTCCAAAATGTTTAGCGGTTTCCTCTACTGAAAATAAGGCCGACGCCTTGTTGCTGAGGTCAAAATCTCTGGCCAGAAGTAGAAGTGAATTTTTTAATCTCATGAGGAAGAAAGCGTCTAACGGTGTTGCTACTCGAGAGTCAAGTTTGGCTGGTTTACCTCTTAATGATGGATCATCTGCAGATTCTTTTAAAGTAGGCAATACTCCTGAAATTTCTCGTGCTACAGGGAGTGGTGGTGAGATGATTTTTGTTGCTGATGCAGGATTGGACAGGCCACAGAATGTGGGAAGCTTTTCTGATGAAAGTAATAGTAACTTTTCAGGCCATGAAGCAATTTATATAGATGAAGAAGAAGCTGCATTTCTTCGTTCACTTGGTTGGGATGAAAATGGTGGAGAAGATGAAGGCTTGACAGAGGATGAGATCAGAGCCTTTTATGAAGAGGTAAATAAACTTTTCTGTCAATCTTGAATTGGACCTTTTCAGTGTATGCAAATACGTTTTGGGTATTCTTTGTGCCAGCTAGGATAGAAATTCTTATAGTGCCTGCTGAAAGCAATAAGCAAAATGAAGTGGATCATACTTCCATGCATTTCGTGCATTAACAGAAGGCATTTTATTGTGTAGTTGTTCTTTTCTGACATATACTTGATGTATATATAAAGTAAAAGATCCAATGTTCAATCTTACATTTACTGTCTTATCAACCTGATTGAAACGGCACATTCCCTTTACGTCTACTAATCCTTTTTTTTTCCTGTTCATCGCAGTACATGAGCAGAAGGCCAACTTGAATGAAACCCAGTTCAAGCCTCACCCATCACAGGCTCACATGAGTAGGACAGACACCATCTAGTAGCTCCTGCGGATCTAATTCTGAAGCTTGGTTCCATGGACTTGCTGAAGTAAAAGCGAATACAATAGCAGACACTTAAATCTCTCCTTTTTCAGTTTTTTGACGGAACCAGCTCCGTGTTACAATATTTTCTCGGTTTTGGTTCCTGACTTGAAATCAGGTTCAATAGGCTCTGGAACATAAGTAGAAAGTTTGATTAAAGGTCAACTTATAGGATGCAGTCAGCTCCTTTTATACAAACTTACCCCTTTTCTTTTGGTGGATCATGTTTGTAGTTGGTGAAAACGGTTGTTTTACAATGTCTTGATTCATTGTTGGAAAGTAAATGGAAAGTAACTGCATTTCTTTCTAGTTTTTTGGTGCTCAGTTTGTGTGTTATATAGTAGTACAAGTACATGATGAAATTCACTTCTCACACTACCAATCACATGGTTCTGAAGAGAATAATTAAAACTAAATAAACAGAGTCTGCGGCAATAAGTTGTATTTCTATCTAAAAAGAAAGAACTTGTTCCTATTTCTTGAATTGTGAAACAGTGAGAATGACAGAGAATCCTAGAATGAAAATTGAGGCGTTTCAAGTTTTAACCATTCCTTGCCAAATGAATCAGCTTAAAGGTTCCTTGACCAAGAGGTTCATCTTTTCCTGCAAAAACTTGAGCACATCTTCTCTTCCTTCGTCTAAGAGTAACTTCCTCAACTTTGCAAAAGTGTGCCTTCCAGGGCGGAGTCCTCGCTCCAGCATATCTTCCATTAAGACACAAGCTTGAGACACGTCGCCCTTGTCACATAATCCTAGAACAAGTGCAGAATATATGTGCATGCTTGGAACAAATTGCTTCTTCTCCATGCACTTCCACACTTTCAGAGCTGTTTCAAGTTCATCTTTCTCACAAAACATCCTTATCATCATAGTATAGGTATCTGCATCAGGATCACAAACTTTCCTCATCTTGCGGAACACTATAAAGGCTTCCTCTGTCCGCTTCTGATCGATCAAGGCATTCAGAAGAATGTTGCAAGTTCTTGCATTTGGCCTGATGTCCTTTTTGTCCATCTCATCCACAACTTTATATGCATTTTGCAACTTATTTACTTTGCAGAAAGCACTAACCAATGCGTTATATCCTGCGACACCAGGCTCAACTCCATTTCTCTCCATTTGGAGAAATGTGTCAATTGCATCTTCAATTCTATTCTCGATACCATAAGTATGGATCAAAGCGGTATAGATAAAGGATGTGGGCTGGCAACCACTGAACTCCATATCTTTAATGACCTGTACCGATTCATCAGTTCTCCCTGCCTTGCAAAGAATGTCAACCATGGTTCCATAAGTCACAATATCAGGTCTACAACCTGAATCAGTCATTTCCTTGAAAATCAGCCGAGCTTTTGGCAAATTGGGTTCTCTTCCCCATCCATCCATCAAAATACTATAAGTTTTTGAATCAGGAACAAACTGACTTCTCATGGAATAAAAGATCTCCTCAGCTTTTCTAACATTTTTCCCCTTACACAAAGCACTCAACAATCCATTAAACGCTGCCAGATTTGGAGTAATACCATACTTTTTCATCACATTGAATGTATAAACTGCCTCATCAACTTTCTGCGCCCTAGCATATCTTCTCATAATAATACAAAAGGTCTCTATGTTCAACATATCCTCCTTGCTTCTCATGGCATTAACAAGTTCCCACATAATGTCATACTGCCTTATCTTCGCCAAAGCCCCAATCATTGTATGATACGCTCTAACACTGTGCTCATAGTTTCGTTGCTTCCCTGCCCACTCAAAGAAAGAGTGAGCCAGCATTCCCGCATTTTCAAACTTCTCGAGAACCTTCTCGACCATATCCACGGAAGCCCGAATACCATTCTGGTCAAGAGCAGTCTCAAGGCCTAGTTTGGGGCAAGAAACCATTATTTTACAGACCCTCTTAATTATCTCAGAAGAATCTTGCATCCCTTCACCAGAACAATACATTCTAATATTATTGACAAACAAAAATCTCAAGCCCCCTTGGTAAAGAAAACGCCTTGACATGACTGAACACCTGAAAAAGCAATATTGATACACGGGATCAGGTGAAAGAAGCATTTCATCGAACAGGTGGTAGACAAACTAAGTAAACAGTAATTGGCTACGTGAGACCCGATTCGTTTACTAATTTGAGCTGCAGAAAGTAAAGATAATGAAAATTAACACATACAAGACAATTGAAAAGAATTCATATATGAACTAGAGTTACTCTAAAGCATTCAACGTTTACTTACTCTGAAAATTTTAATCTTTTCAGCGGAAAATTACCCTAACATGCAATTGAAGGGCGTTGTGTCATCACCATCGTTTATCTCCTTGACGGACGGTCAGCGGTCTAGATTCTGGTTTCCAGTTCACCAAGTCGCGAGCTAAGAATGCATAATTTTTTGAGAACGAAATCGAGTAGTATAATTATTTATACAAGCGAAGAGGTGGGGTCTGAGCAGAAGAATTGATGCCCCGGACAATATTCGGGGGAACGATGTAACAGTAGTAAAAGTTATCAATGAAGAAGAGAAACCGGAACGAAAATGGCGGCGTTGTCAAATGACGAAGACGCAAATGTAAAATTAACCGCAGAAGATTGAGTAGGATTCTATTTGACGGCTGCCTTGATGGTAAATAATGATTTATTTTGTTTTTTATATTATAAAGAAAAATCATTCCACCGTATATCATTTTAGGGATGGAGTAACATTATAAATATAATAACTAATAAAATCAATGTCATTATATTAACAAGTTCCACATAAAATTAGATGTCACTTAGTCAGTCTTGTTGTTAATACTTAATAGTGTAAGTTTATTTCAACCTCGAATGACTCGATGACTCCTATTCGATGACTCCTATTTTCCTCCCTATACTCAAATATGAGGCTAAATTTAAAGAAATGAGCAAAAACACCAAAAACTCAGGACTCCTAAATTCATGTGGCCCACAAAAAACAGTCTCTATATTTGATCCCTAAATATTTTCCTGCAAACGAGCACGGTATAACTCACCCCTATCCTTGTGGCACCACTAATCATCCTACATGTGTATCTTTGAACAATTGTAGTTGAAAATTAGAAGACCTCTACTCACTAGTTGGGGACTTGACATCCTAAATAAAATAGAAAACAATATTTTGGATGGAATTTTGAGATCTCTACGAAGAGTGCTCTAATGTCTATCAGAAGGGTCTTCGGTACGGGTGTGACCGTTTTCCCTGTTTAAGGTTTCATATAGTTCCTGTTCCACTAAATTTTTAAGTGTCATGCGCACGGTAAAAGACAATTTTATTTATTCACCGAACAAATATTTACACAGTACATCCAGCGGTGTGCGCTTAACCTTAACTTATGCGTATTGATCTTTCTAATTACTATTTGAGAAATATTTTTCTGAGTGAGTGGCTGTTTTACATTAGGATATGGAGTTCCTGCCTTACTGGCAACCAAAGCCACCACCAGAACTGCTTTGGCAATCCGATCACCTGAAACATTTCACAAGTCCGTTAACATTTTAGCAAGACAAAGTTTTAAGTAATCCGCCTGGATCATTACCGAAGCAGCCCTCTTCCAAAAACTTCGCCACTCAATACACTGATTGCACATAAAACAGCTCACAAAGATCTATCAGTAGGAAAAATATACAATAGCCCTGGGGAAAATCCCGCTTTTACCACAATTCACATATATTTTGGGACAAATCGTAAACTTGCACAATACTTCAAAAAGAATATTTTCAAGTCAATCACCACAACTTACTCAACGCAGCAGTCAATGACAACTTTGCTTGCATATTATTCAGAAAAACAAAAACAGGATGTGTTACATATGGACATTTGATTAAAAAGAATAAAAAAGAAAAGCAAAGCCATCGTCGCCCTTCAGTGATCCAATAATTCGGAAAAGGCAGGTCACCACTTGATAACAAACACTACAATTCTAACGGTACACTTCTTTAAGAAACCACCTACCAGATAATAACACTTCTTGCCCACTATCCGTAAAGCCAAGCATTTCATTGGATGTACGATGTAACTAACTTGTACATATTATTCGCAGTAATACATTTTGCCTTTTCATTTTTTTTTCTTTCATCGGGTGTCAATTACACAAAAATCTTGAGGAACTAAAGATCAAAACAGCTATAGTTTGCAGGAAGCCACATGTCACAGTGACATGCTTAATGCTTTCACCATCCATACGTCTGAATTGAATGATGATCCTTGTCTATAAAAAGTTTGCATAAATTTTACATTTACCTGCAAGCATATGCAGCACAGCACCCTGGCAGCTCAATGATCTCCTTGTATTATTAAGACCCAATCTTAACAAAAAAAATATTAGACACATCAGCTTCGATTATTACGTCAATTCAGAGATGTAAATCTAAGAAAACCAAACAATATCATACCTTGACAACATGTTGCCATCTTCAGCTCAAACTTTCACCGATCCAAGAACAAGCAACTGGTAGATAATTAGACAAGAAAATAATCCAACAATCCAGGTGGTGTAAACCCTATACAATCCCAGTCCAAGCTCGACGAACTTATTAATTATTGAACAATAGAAATACCACAAAATACAATGCTGTGCCGTTAAGATTTAGACTCCGAACAGGCAACTTTTTTTTGGATATGGAACGTCTTGAGGAAACTAACAAATTTAAGAGCCTGATAAGAAACCAACAGCATGCTGGGGTACCATTGTCATACAGATTAAGAGATGAGGTAGATATACTTCAGTGACTAATCTATTAAATTGTGAACTGAGTCTATGTACACAAACTTTACAAAGGCCCACAAGTAGGCAATAGCTTCAGCTGGATTTATACAATTACAAGAAGCAGTGCTTCCCCTTCCCTTTCTTTCTCAGTAAAAATAAAAATTTAATAAAGGAACTGTAAAAAGACCTTTCTGGAGAAACAGGGCAGATGATTAAACAAATGAAGCCGCTTGAGATACATACAGGGGAAGACAACCCACGCGACTGTACAGTGTGCTCGCGAAGACATACAACAAAGACGCCCAACTTCTCCCAACTTGTAAGCTCAACATTCTCAGCACTAATCTAGGCAATTAAATCCTATATGAAGACCTGCCAACTGAGAGAATTTAATGCATCGAGACAGGGAATTCAGTCTTCCAATCACGTTCCGCTGGCATCTGGAATGTTATCCTTATCCTTTGAAAGGCTTCGGATAGGAACATAAACATATCCTTTAGGCAGGCGCTGATTTTTCATGGATGCTTGGTCTGAAGTCATTACAAGCTCCTTTTCCAACGTTTCAATCTGCTGTAACAATTATCGGGAAGTCAACTATACGAGAATTGATAGTTGAATATACAGCAAGAAAAGATCGGGGTTCATGCAAGTCTGAGGTATGGAACATTTATGCAAAATTGCACAAACCTCCTTCTATTCACAATTGTAATAACATTTCTATGTTGATAGAAATGACGATTAGACTATGAATGGTTATATCTCTGAATAACAGTGTTCAACATATACCAAACAGTCTTTCTCAAAAAATCATTAGTCACTATCTTGGACGCCCAAAGAATGTTTGGGAATGGCTTGATGCATATTAGGTAGAGCTTGAGAGATCCTTTACAGGTTAACGTGCCCCACAGATTAGCCATAAGCAACATTACCCAAAAACATGACATGTAAATCACAATGAACTTAGAGTGAGACCGACAAACCTTTTTAAACTTTGATCTTGATTCCGCATCTTCCGACAGATTAGCTGGTGCAACATAGGGCCTCTGAATTTGCTTCCCAGAAAATGGCATCCTTTCTGGGGGCTTAAGTTTGTAAAGGTTGTGGGATGCGGAGCTGTCAACTGTCCTTTGGTCGTTGTCCAAAGAAACACAAAGCTTCACGCGCCTCTTTCCAGCAACTGTGCTATCAATAGTTATATCATCTGATCTTTGTGCCGTTTCACTGCCGGATTGCTGACTATAACCTTTAATGGATGTTGTAGCAGACTCAGAGCTTACTTCAGGTTGATAAAAAGGATGGCGGGCTAAAGTAGACAGGACTGAGTCTCGATTTGATGCAAGAATATCATGCGAGCAGAGGACTAATTCACGCTACAAGACAAGAAAAAAGTATAATCATATTGGTGAATGCTAAAAATGCAAGGACTAAAAGTAACTTCACTCAACAACACAAAAAACCAGCAAACGGAAGAAATACAGTTGCCTTCATTAGGAATACATACAACACGGCAATTAAATAATTACAAAAGATTTGAAAGAAAGAAAGAACATCAAAGGAAACATATAAAAGTTTCTCGTATATATCAACCAGCAGCAACTTACTTTAAGTTTCTCCCGTTTGATAATTCTTTCACATAAAAGGCGCAGTCTCTCCAATTCAACCTGTAAGAGTCGGTGAAAGAAAGCACATGCAACATCTTTGCAAGTAAGAACAAGAGAAACAAGATGATACAAGAAACAGAAAACAAACAATATAACAATAATTGCTTACCCTGACTTGCTTGAGACTCTTAAACTCTTCAATTCCATGCTTCTGAGTCTCAGCCTGAATGAGCACAGAAAGACTATGCAATCAGCACAAAAGTTGCACTATCTAGACCTAACAAAGGAAAGGCACAGATAAAACCTTGGCTCTCTGTTCTGAGCTATGCTTTTCACAATAAGCCTTGTGTTGCAACTTGCCACCACCAGTTCTGACAGTCATATAGAAACCAGCACTCCTAGCACAAGTAGGATGAAATGTACTCTGGCAGTGCCCATAACTACACTGTATACACATTCACAACAACAAATCATGTGTCATATATAACTGCACTGGGCAGTTACCTAAATCAATAATTTCATAATCTTTACCTTAAGGCAGACACCTTGCTTGCGATGGCATACGGAGCAAGTGTCGTTTCCCTTACAGACAGTTTCCTGAAAGGGCATCAACATTCTCAGTATACTGCAGATCAACAGATACAACAAAAGAGGACTTGTCTCAATATTAAGAAAGTACTCACTGCTCCTTCAATTGGATTTACTTGCCCCCGTCTGTATTTTGACTCTAACACCCACTACATCGAAATAAATTGGAAACGTATAAGCTTGGACAAAAATTTCAAAATAACCATGACAAATAGCATAATGAACAGAACAGAATTTCTTTACTTCAGCACATAAGGCATGTATCCATTGACCATCCATAGACTTCCTGAAAGCACTTGCAGTTCCACCACATAAACCACATTCCGCAACAAAATAAGGCTTCTCCAGTGAATTTGTTGCCAGGGATCCAGAACCCTGGGAAGACAGCAACTCTTCACACAATTCGCAATGCCATGGCCCTGTTGTACTTTTCACACTACGGTAGCAATCCAAGTGAACTGCAACCTGTGACATATTGATGGGAATATTATACTCATGCTTTGAGCATTTGCAAACCTTTGGGGATTTAGAAAAGAAAAAAAAACACGTAGAATACCTTGCAACTTGAACACACTAGAACTGGATTCAAAATTGTCTCTGAGCGTATGCATATTTCGCAGATCCTGGGGCGGTCCTTTCGAACATTGGTCGGTACCTGGAGAAAATCAGAGTTTCCATCTGATAACGGCCTTGAGATAGTTGACCTAGAAATAGTATTCTTCACTCGTGGGTTAAGCTGAGAATTAACCCCAGATTTTACATTGTAGACATTTGTCTTAAGATCCTGAAGAAGCAAATATGAATAATTAGAAGTAGAAAAAATAAAGCTGCAGAAAACCGTAATAATCATAGAGTGGTTCCAATATATAACCTCTGCATTCGCAGACTCTTCTAAGGAGTCTTTCCTTGTAGATAACCTAGAGGAAGCTGCAGCTGCGGCAGTAGCAGCAGCCAGAACGGCTTGAGCTTCCTTATGCCTGCGCTCCTTTCTTCCCTTCTTTTTCGCTTCCCGGAGTTCATGATTATACTGACTGACTACTACGTCATCCCATTTTTCTCTTCGTGAAGCCTCAATTTCCAGAGGAAGACTCCTTATGATCTTGTACATTAAATCATCTGATCACGGGGTAACCGCAAGGTGTAAATATTCAGTACAATAAGAAGAAATAGATGCAACACATTTGAATACAACATCAAAAGGGAATTAAGATACCACTTATCCGCTTTCTCTGAAGAGCATTGCAAAGAATTCTCTGCTGGTAATATATAAGTTCTCCCTCAACCTCATCACCAGGAGCATGTTTTATAATATCAAGATTTCCTCCTTTCGCCAGTTGATCAAGATTCACTCCTTCACATCTAGGACTCCAGTCAACAGAAGAGGCTTGAGTATGGTGGTTGCTGCAACATGGACCTGAACTCGTAGATGCTTCCAACTGTGAATCTTCTCGAACACCTGCAAAATTCAGGTAATTAACAAAACCATCATTTAACAAAACATACACAAGAATTGAATGGAAATTACCAGCCAATTGGTGACATTCAGTCTCTCCGAGTGCAGAATCCTTTTTCTGCGGCAATTTGAAAAGATGTGTACATGAAGTGGGCACACCTTCCCCATTCCTAAACAAAAAGACGGAATCAAATAAAATTACAGCAGAATAGTGTGGTGCGAACTAGAAGAATACATGATAGAATAGCACATAGTGAAAAGTTGCAGCGAGAAATCGGTCGAAAGAATACTTCAACATAGCACTTGAGAAGAATATAAGAACTTACTCTAGAGCATGTGAACCATCGGCCAGCTGCTCAGATTGTTTACCATCCTCGGATAAAGATTTTGCAAGCTCATCTGTAGTTGCAAACAGTGCAAGACAGTTAGAAAAGGATGTGATCCAGGGCATTTTAAGTAACATAGCAGCCAGCAATATTCTAACTTATACTTGTGACAAAACACATTAGATAGCTAATCACCAGAACAACCTTCACTCCTAAGAGAGTTGGTAGCTGAATTAAGGCTCTGCTGCAGGGGATCAACCGAAATCTGCACAGTAGACAGAAACAGAACATGAATTAGATTACTAGTATAACAGTTAGAAACAAATAAATGAAATATATATAAGTACTGATCAATTACAACTCACAAACCATCAACCTAATCAGAGAATATCATAATATTCTATCACAATTAGAAAGGATCACAATTGAAATGACCACATGTTCGGCATATCAAGTACAACTATAAAAAGGTAACATTATTATCTACAGAGGCAAGTCCCTCTTTATTCTAGTGAAAAGCTTTCCCCTTTAAAGTTCATAACTCGCATCTGAATATAGTGAAATCATGTAAATACTCATTCTAGTTTAGTAGTTTTACAGCAATTCATTACTGACATCAGTGCAAGTCCCACTGATCACGATAGACCATCAGTATGTGATTTTACATGGGGCAATTAAAATATTAGTTTATGCAAAGAGCAATTAATCACAATGAATAGAAGACAGGTCAAGTGAAGATAGTTCAATGGAATCTCGAAACATAGAAAAAGAGTGACACGAATTGAGCCACTGCAATGTCAAGTATCCATCATAGCAGCAGAAGCGTAACAGTGCCTAGCTATTCAAATTCGACAAGCAATCATAACCAAAACAAGATACTCCAAAGCAATCATGACCAAAACAAGATACTTTAACAGCAAGTCATGACCAAACGTAAAGCAGGTACCTTTTCTGTGACATCAGACAAACTCTCTGTGCATGCACCATTTGAACCTGGAACGCCAGGACATGCATCATGAGCTATAGTTTCGTTATCAGAATTGTCAACAGAGTTACATGACTTGTCATTTTCCACAACTGATGCGTTGCCATTCATTCTTCTGCAAATTGCAACAGCATCTGAGATATCAGATACCTCCACTGAAACAACGCTAGCACTTTCAGCTACATCTGGCTCAGGTTTGGAAGCTGAGGGTGATCTGACTCTGGTTTTCATGGTTTTTGGTAAACTGCCAATATGTGCATGGTTTTTCAACCATTTCAGAAGTTTAAACTGTATCTCAGGAACGATATGATTATCCTGCACATGATTAGAATATGTAAGCAAGTTAGAAAGGCAGTGCAAACTCTCAACTCTCACAATTTTGTCAAAAGTCAATATAACATACTCATATAGAAAGAATTGACAGCAAAAAGATACAGCATAAAATATTACAGCAAGTATCATGCCCAGTGAATCCGGTGGTACTCCTGTCTCAGCAGCCACATCTTTCACATCAACTTTTCCCATATCAATCAACTGCATGGAATCAGGAAATATGAGTCACACTGCAAAATAAATATTTATCTTTTAGCTAAGAATTTACAACAGAAAAGAAAATAGGAAGACAGTCAGAGGCAAAGTTGTGCAGTCTAGGGATGAGCATAAACGAGCCCGGAATGAACCCGGATTGTGAAAATTGTAAAGACCAAGGACCAGACATGTTTGGTAATGACATGCAATAACAAGAAACAATAATCCCAAACAACAAGGTGTAAACAATTTTGCATATCAACAACGATTTACTTAAATAGATGACAGAAGTAACAGAGTTTCTTTTCATAACTGCTTTTATATTACCGACAAATGTAGCAGGGGAAAGACTAAAGAGTGAGCAAATACACATCCTTATTCCAGGTTGTTTACTCCATGAATATAATCTTGATATGGCTTAAAACGCTTCTGAAAGTTCAACTCTCGTTTCTTCAAAGATCGGAATAGTTCCAGCTCCTTTACCCCAAAGGACAGGTCCAGGCTATTATCAAACTTCAACTCCATCGGACAGCCAACATCAAAAAGCTCTGACCCGACGATTTCCTCACTGAGATCAGAAGCGACCTCTTGGCTTTTCCTGAATACATGCGTAGAGAATTTATTATCTTCAAATCCAGATTTCTTCACGGAGGAATTCTCAGAAAATGCAAGTGGCTTATGATAGTTTAACTTGACTGTCTGAGAAGAGTAGCTAACGTTATCTGTATCATCTGCTAGAGAAACAAAATCATCATCTTGATTTTTTGCCTGACAATGCTCCTCAACAACCTTTGTAACTTCATCGCACTTCTGCTTGAACGGAAAACCTTCTTCTTTCCGGTAGATATTGTGAAGAGTCATCAGAAAGTAAGGAGGGAGAACAGGGCCTACAAGGGTATCAAACGGCTGGACTTTATTTGACCACTTATTGCTGCGGCATGATGGCTTTCTCGATAAAAATGGCGGCAATTGGAGTTGTTCGGGAATATCCAGAAACTCGTGATGCTCCATCATCTGAAGTTCATCCTCTAAATCTGAGTATGCGGAAAACCCCAGTTGTAAAAAACTAGTAGGCAAAGCAGACCACATACACCTTAAAGCAACCTCATGCAGGCTAGTGGGCAAACTGATATCATTCAACACATCTGAAACTGACAAAGAAGATTTCCTTTTAGGAAATCCTAAATCCTTCAGTTTTTGACATATTTCATCATGGAAATTGACTTTTGCTTTCTCTCTAGGATCTTCATCATCACCACTTTGTGCAATTTTCTTTATTCTGCTAGCCACGTATCCGGCGAGGTTATCTTTCAAGTAAGCATTGAGATAATCTAATGAAAAATATTCATATACTTTTTTTCCATCGTAATCCAAATTATGCCTATCATACAACCGATTATCCTCGAAGAAATTACTTTTCCTCTTGTGACCTATTTCTGAAGGTTTTTTGCATTCCCATTCCGCATTGTACTGCAGAGCTTCAAGCTTTCCTGATGACATCAACCGTACTAGTACAAACCCACCAGAACTCTTAGGTTTAGACATTACCATAGAGATATCCGCATCAAGAATGCCAAATCCCAAAACAAAGTTCGTTTTCTGCCTCCAATTAATCCAATCTGGAATCAACGTTTTTGAAAATTCTTCTCTCAGAAGACAACTACCACAGTAACAATCACAATCGGACAACGAGAACTCCGATGGGAGTCCCCAAGATATCTGCGAGTTGCAAAACTTTAAAATCTCTGGAGAAAAAGATTTGTCATCTTTACAACTTCCGGGGGCCCCATAACAGAATAGGCTGAAATGAACATCCCAAAACGATCCAACCAAAATTCCATATCCGGACTCCGAAGCCCATCTATACCTATCATCTCCTGCATTTGCCCTCAAGTCTGATAACCTAAATACAGTCATATAGCATGGATTTTCAATTTCATGCTCCCACCTCAGCACAGGCATCATCGGCCTCCTAACATCACAAAGAAGCAGCAAGTGTCTTGTGGATACAACAAAGCTAAACCCATCAGAACCAGACCTACAGAGTGCCATAAATGCATCGTTTTTCACCATCGAAAATTTCTCGAGCTTCAGCAAACAAGAAATCTCAATTTTCATGTCCAACCTCACATCAACCATGAACACCGCATTACTATTAGAAACAATGAATATGCGAGGATGCCAACAAAACACACAACCATTCCAGCATCCACCATCCTCCTGCAAACTCAGCTCATCATTCAGTGAAACCTGCATACTTGTGTCAACGTATTTAATACAATTCGCTTGACGAACCAGAGACATCAATCCACCTTTTCTCCCTGAAAACTTATTAACATCAAACAACAAAACTTTACCATTCTCCAGCAACACTAAACACTCTTCTCCAAAATGAGGACTCCAACAGGCACTCATCACAGAACTACCCTTGAGCTTTTTAGAGTCTATACATCCTAAATAATCCAAGGAAACAGAAATACCACCACTAACTCCAATCTTATACCAACTAACTGAATACTGAGTGCATACCATCAGAAAGCCAATAATGCTAACACTATTCACATCACTACTATCAACATCATCAGCAGCATCATAATCATCATCAAATGGATTAACTAACAGCCGCGAAATTCGACAGTTACTAGTGCATCCTTCTTTAGGAACCTGCAAACAAGTCTCCTTACCAGATTCAACTACACAAAAGCCTACCTTATCAGAGTTCTCTCCAGCTGGAAAAAACGCTACAAAAGAATCTCGATTAGGGATTCGGAGTAATTGGAGGGAATTGAAAGCGTGAAAGTGAGATGAGTAATCTGGGAGCTGAGAGCCGAATTGATCGGCAATAGAGGTGGCTGAAGAAGGAGTAGAATCATAGTTTTGCAGCAATTGGGGAACGGATAGGTCGGGGTTTGGAGGCGGAAGGAGGGGGGAGAGAGAGTCGCTCTGGAGGAGAAGAGTTGGTGGTGTTGTGGAATCAGGGTAAAAGAGTAGAGGACCAATTTGGGGGTTTTGGTTGGAGATGAGTAGTGGTGATGAGGCGGAGGATATGGGAAACAATGATTTCCACTCCGCCGTGAAGTCTGTCGGTTGCATGGCGGCGATTGACAGCGGCAAAGGGGAGGGAAGCTGTAATCTTGTCTATATATACTAACAGATTACCAACCGGAACGGACTGGGCGGAGAGGAGCGCGTAGGAGGAGGAGGAGCGAGCTGGGCGGAGGAGGGAGGAGCGCGCGGATGGTGGCCAGATGGAGGGTACGGCGGCTGGCGGTGGCCAGGAGGCGGCGGGTAAGGCGTGGTGGCTGGGGGTGGGGTTTGGGGAGAGCTGCTGAGTGATATTGATAAACGTGAATTGAAAAGGGGAGAATGACAGTAAGCTGATACAGGTCTGTTCCGGGTCAACCCGGAAATCGGTCGGTTATGGCCGGATGTGAAACCGAAATTTTGATATTTTCTTATATTATAATGAAATAATTTAATAAATACAGTTATGTTAGAGACTATAAATAAGTAAAGAGCTAAGATTAAGAGTCAGAACAGAGCATAACCGTCTCCAGCTAACTCTGTTTTAACTATCAACCCCCAATTAATTGGGATGGTTTATTGTAAATTAGGCCCAATTTTGTTTGTATAGTAATAATAATAATGCTGCATCCTTGTCTTTCGTAGTCATTGACTACTTTGCAACTTGTGAAATGATGAGACGATGTATCTAAAAAATCAAAATTATTTTCTATTTTACAGACCCATTCATTTTTTCTTTTATTTTGCCGAATAATGTCTGGCTAGCATGTATATACGACTTTTATATCTTTTCATGCTGACCTTATGCAGTGTTTGGTTGGGGAGCAGGTCAAAGTGCAGATTTTGTGGTTAAGTTGGGAGTGTAGATTTTAAGTTGTGTTGGACCATGTAGATTTCTGGTTTTTGGGTCTCTTCCTGTTTGGTAGGAGCAAAATGGGAGTTTGTTTCAGGTGTGTTTGGCCCATTTTCTGTGCATTTTGGGGAATGTTTGGTTTTAGAAGTGAGGTAAGTCAACCCAAGTCAAGCAACTTATGAGTCCAATTCAGCCCAATTTTGTTGTGTTTGGTTTGAGGTGTGTTTTGGTCAACCAACTTATCAGTCTAAACCCACCCCAAAAAAGCACCGTTTGGTTGGGCTTGTGCGTATCTACACCGTGCTTTTCACGCACATTGCTGTTATTACCTGTTTTTTTCCCGCCTGAATACGCAGACACGTTTTTGCGGTTGATTTTTTGCGACTATCCATTATGCTGCGTATTTCTCTGTCTGGTGGAGGCTATGCATCTGGTAAGCAAATCTTGTTTTAACGCATATTTAACAGTAAATTTAACTATATGTATATAACCAGAATTAAGTCCTGGATGAATGATGATATAATCAAGTCCCTCAAACGGTAGATAGAGTTATCTACGAAGGACAACATAGAAAATTGGATACATCCAGTACTTTCGCCTGTCAGCGAAATAAAGGACTGAATCCTGATGGAATTAAAGAGCTGTCACCTTTTTATTTAGATCTCGGAAGTGCAACACTTTCATTAACCTTGATGATTCCAGTACATTACTATATTGTTTCACCAGAACCTTGGCATTTCACACCCACCAATTGTCATTACAATCATTCACCAAATTGGTAAAATAACATCACAAAATCGCCCTTCAGTTAAACCCAACATTAAAAGAACACATATATTTATTCACGTTGTTGGATTATAGCATGTTTACATATATTTTCAAATGTAGGTGTTATAGTCACGAACATGTTGGTCTATATATTTAGACCGTCTAACACAAATTACTTTATATGTCTATATCAGTATATATATATCAATATATGTGTCTTTGTTCAACCTATATTGTAATTTAATCTTGGATCAAGTCTTGTATTAAACCGTCTATCGTTTGAAACACGCTATATGTTTTTTTGCAACACCAGTTATCCTATATTGTAATTCAAGTCTCGTGTTAGAGCACGCCACACCCTATGTTCTTGCAACGCCATTTAGGCTATATTGTAATTCATGTTTCGTGTTAGAGTAAATCACACCCTATGTTCTTGCAACGCCATTTAGGCTATATTGTAATTCATGTTTCGTGTTAGAACAAGTCAGACCCTATGTTTTTGCAATGACAATAAGGCCATGTTCAGTTTACTTTAATTTCAGTTGTGTTTAGTTCATTTCAAGTGTGCATAGTCGTACAAATTTATACTTGATGAATTCTACTGAGTTCATGTTAGTTCATGTTAGTCCAGGTTCATTCAATTCAGTTCAGAAAATTTCAGTTGAATTGAAATATGATTAGCCTAACATTAGTAACATAACTCCATCTGCATCATTCATTCATTTTTACTTGAATGACTCATATAGGATCCAAATTATTTATGATCTAAATTAATAATGAATTGATTCGAGTCCGATCTAAAACTTCAAATTGACATCCCTAACCAAAAGGGTAAATTATAGTGGGACGTAGGGAGTATATCGCTTGGTAAAATTGGGCTCCATAAAGATCAAAATTACAAGTAGCAGAAACAGTCACAAACAAACAACACACTACAAATCATCAACCATTATAAATTGAAAATCAATTACTTCACTTCTAGTTGTAATTGTTGTATGTAGTAAGTAGAAACTATGTGGTACTTGAACAATCCAGTGGGTCAAAAAAGTGGAGTCAGGTTCCATCTAAACAAGCAATACACGAACAGTTGGGTAGATCAACTAGACCATCTAAAGATATAAAATGTATTTTAAGAGTTGCATGACTGATGTGAGCTATGCAAAGAACTAAAGATCCAGAAATCAAAAACAGGGTTGAACTTCCTGATACAAAGTCTTTATTGAACTTCCTGATACAAAGTCAAATTATAAAAAAGCTTCAGATGCCAGAAAACAAAACAAGCATAAATTCCAGTTGCCTTGCTGCTGCATACTCTGATTATTTTATCTCAACAGCCTCTAACAAATAATCTCTCTGTTTCAATTCATCCTAAGCTCCATAATCATATCACTAGAAGCTCCACCTGTAACAAACCAGTAAGACTAAACTTCAGACTTCCACACAAATTTGAACAATCAGAACTCTTAGTACATCAGCACAATGCCTGAACACATAAACACAGTGATATATAATAACATAGAAAAAAGAACGACAGCCCACCAAGCTCACAAAAGAAGCCTAAATAAAAGAAATAAGGCAGATCAGTTCCTATTTTTCTTCAGATCAGTTCGCTATCTTTTTGCCATGTTTTATTCTTTGAAATAAGTCTAATATGGGTATACTAGTTTGTATAAATGGTCAGTTGCAGCTGGTAAGGTGCAAGACAAAATTTTACATCTCACATGCCCATTTTTCCATTTTTTGCTCATTTTTTCTTCCTATTTTTCTTCAGATAAGTTCGCTATCTTTTTGGCATGTTTTATTCTTTAAAATAAGTCTAATATGTGTATACTAGTTTGTTTAAATGGTCAGTTTCAGCTGCTCAGATGCAAGTAAGAATTTTACATCTCACATGCCAATTTTTCAGTTTTTAGCTCATTTTTCTTCCACTAAGCTCAATTATCAGATCCAAACATTGCTTGTAATGAAACTATAAAATCAGAACCATAAGAAAGTTTAACAGGCCAAGTGCGACTTCAAATCAGAACCATATATAATGCAACATTGCAAGTTTGCAACAGTGCTTTTACTGAAACTCTAAACTCTAAGAATTTCTGGATATAAATTCATGCAAAAATGAAATTTACCTATCATCTTTCTCATTAATCATCTATTCTGCAGATTTCCAATCTCCTGCTAGGCCAAGAGCAACCAACAATGCACACATCACTGCAACACTTCATCCATGGCCTGAATTCATAACAGATGGTGAGATGTAATACTACAGAAAATGGATGCTTTCTGGGACAATGTTAACTACCAGTAGACTAAAAGGCTCTTCTGCCATTTTTGCTGCTAGACCAAGAAGCAGGCTGTATTGATGCTCATATGATCTATCAGATACACAAGAAACACAAAAGGCTGATATTGGGATACCATAGGATTATAAAACCAACTGATAGACAGACTCCCACATGTGTGAATCAAGAAAGAGTAGCCTTACATTGTCGAGTACGGCACCAGGATCCATTCCAAACCTTTCAGCTATCGGTATTATTCGATCAGGACGGCTGAAAGAGCTTTGAGTCAAGGAAAAACTGATAGAGAGTATGAGCCAGCTGTGTTTTCCCAGATCTGCATTGATATTATAGTTCATTAGATAGAACTTTATCACCTCAGCCTATTTGCTTCATAAATGCATAAATCTATAGTTATCACCTGAATTCTCCAAAAGATTCAGTAATTGCAAGTGCTTCAATTCCACCTTCACAAGAAAATGGCTACAACTGAGCTTGGGTAAATGGAGATACATTATTTTGCTACACAGCATCAAAGAGTTCCACATTTACCTCCTAGCAGTTCATCCAGAGCTTGGCTTCCAGTTGTGATACTAACCACTGATTTTCTCTACAGAGCCAACACCAATATATAATCAGCTTTCAAGCAACTTAACTCAATAAGTAGCATCTTGAAGAACTTAATGTCTCACTTTCAGAAGAGCATCACTTCCAGTAATATAACCAAAGTTATGAAATCAATAGGAAAATAACAGCATTAGTACACTCTCTTTGAAACAAACAATCACTAACAGCATTAGTACACTGAGAAAGGTCAAACTATTCCAATCAAAATTGGTTATAAATTACGACGAAAGAAATCCAGTTCCACCAGAAGTCAAAAGTTTTCTAGTGAAAAAGATGGTTATGAAATATGGTAAGTGAAATTCTAGCTCCACAAACATGTAATTAATTCATTTCAGCCCACAAAACACCATAAATTATGATCACTGAAATTTCAGCTCTACACCATGTTGAATAAGGTACTTGTGCAAAATGCAAGCGTCAAGGTTGTGTTTATACTGAAACCATTTCATTGACTATTTAAATTATGTCAACATTTGAAGTATTGCCTCACTGAAAATTAAATTGTTAAAAGGAAAGAAAAAAGGAAAAAAAACGAATACATTGACAAGCAAGATTGCACATAAGATCGAAATTGAGCAAGATATGATACTATTAGTAAGCTGAGCTAAATCAACTGATTTGGTTTAGATAATCAGCTTCCACACAGCATGCTTTTGTAAGCCGTAGTGGGAGTGGTTTTGGTCCGTTTGATGGTAGTCAATTCTACATTTCTACACGACATCTTTTACTCACCAAAGGCTACAGACAGGAGCAAGAAGCAGGTTAGACAATTGAGGTACTTTTAATTTTTTTTAATATGGTCCTTTACAAGAAGCGAGATTCAACAGCAGGATAACACATAAGAGTACAATTTTCTCTGGTGTCTTGATGCTAAACTCAAAATGTTCAGATGTATAAACATTAGTAATAGTAACTTTATAATCATGTGAAGTGCTACTTGCCTGTAATGTTCTCTTACGTCCTTCAAAACTGAATGGGTAAGTGACGACACCAACAGCCAAATAGCCTGAGTCTTTTGCAATCTGTGCCACAACTGGGCAGCACCAGAACCAGTCCCCCTACCCATCCCAGCTGTGATAAACACCATATCAGATCCCTTGAGAGCATTTGCAATCACGTCCTTTGATTCTTCTGCTGCCTGTTCTCCCAAAAGGGGGTTGCCACCAGTCCCTACATTTTCACACGTTCTAAGGTTCTAAGGTTGTAAACACAGTGATATCATCCATATGCAAAATCAACAATATGAAGACAAGTACACTATTTTAAGTTCAAGGCTGAAGCGAAACTACAGTACTTTATTTTCCAATTTGATTACAATACTTCTATTCAAACCAATGCCTTAGAAATGAAATCACGAACCAAGTTCGCGAGTCAGAAGCTCTCCAATTTGAATAGGGTTCTCAGTAGCAGACTGCAGAAGTGCCTGAGAATCTGTATTTATGGCATAAAAATCCACTCCCTGCCATTACACAAGGGTCAGAAAAGTTCTCCTGAAAGATAATCACAGGAAGGATACAAGCTCACAGTATACACAAACAACAACTCACAATATACATACAAGCTCGTTCTATGTAAACATAAGCTCACAGTATACACAAACAACAACTCACAATTTCGGTTCTTACAGTAAACATTAAACAGCAAACATACAAGCTCAGAGTTTAACTTACAAGTTCACAGTAAACATTAGACTCAACCATAAAACAAACAGCTAAAATCCAGTAAATTGAATTGTTTCCTCAATAACCCAACATGAAACTAGTGTCAAATAGGTTCGGATCTTACCAGAGTTTGCTCATCCATCACTCAAATTGAGACAAAGACAACGAACGCAGCAGCTTACAGAAAAACTACCAAATAGAACACAATTACTCCACCAATACTCAACCATTTTCAGAATTGAAAAGATAGAAACGAAGAGGATGCATTAACGAGTATAGATGCAAAGTTTCAGAAGATTTCACCTTGCAGATTTGGAGAAAATGGATTCTCAGCCGTCAAGCTTCGTTTCAGCCCTAAACCAGCAGAGAAATGGCTAATCCGTGGCAATCCCGTAAATACGAAGGGGTTTTTCTTGTGCATCTTGGGCTGCAGATTGTTCATACATGGGGGGGGGGGCAAGTATGGATTTTTGTGTGTTTTGGAGCCCATTTATGTGCATGGTTCGCGAGTTTGGTCTGACCAGTTGAGGTGTGCAAGAACCAGCGAAAAGCCCAACCAAACAGCCCAAGAGTGTGTTTTGGGTGTATTTTGGGTGTAGTTTGACCACATTTTGCTCAAACCAAACAGCCCATTATATTCGTGCAGCATAGACCGATTGGTAAAGTAAATTCTTGTACAGATTCCTATCTGTAACTAAGATTCCAATTGTCCGGTTCACGACTGCTTTTTCCGGCGGTGGATAAGCACAATTAGCGTTCCGATGTACCCCAAACTCCTCAGCAACACCCACTCCAGATCACTACTGCTCACTCTTCCAGCTGCACCTTCCTCCTTCCGTACATCCAAACCTCCCACTAACTTGTTGAATTTGCAATTACAACCTCAGGTCTTCAAAAGCATAAAACTCCGTGTTAGATGTACACTAAACACCAGCAATGATGGAGCATCCGGGAGCAGTAAAGGCTGGGAAAAATGGTTGCCCAGAAATCTATTTGCTGCAGAGAATGTGTTTGTTGCAATTTCCAGTGCAACTTCCAGCCCCATTGCTCAGTACATTTCTTCTCCCATCACTTTCTTGCACACTGTCGACCCCAGAATCAAAATGGTATTTTTGTTTTCTCTCTTCTGCTTCGTTACCAGACATGATTTGCTACTTATTGCTTTAATGTTGTTTGTAATCTATGAATTATTGTATTGAAATTTGATAACAAGACTGGTGTTGTTGATTGTTGTTTGTAATCTTGCTAATGGATATAAATGTGTTGGAGATTTCAATTTATTACTATGTGTAGAAGCTTTTATTCTTGTCTCATGTTCTATGTAAGATTCTTTATGATATTGTTTCGATCCCTAGCTGAGATATATGAGTTGATGGTTTGTTAATGTAGATGAATGCTGTTGTTTTAATACATTCTTTCTCAAATGTAGGCATGGTTGTTTGCTTTATTTATATTACCAGCACGGGCTAATATTGCAATACGTGTCGGAGTAGTAGTCTACCTCGCGCTGCTGTCGATATGGGTTCAGCCTACTGAGATTTGGAAGGTACATGAATGCCATGGAGGAGGAGAAGAGAGTTCACAGTTTCCTACTTGTGGTGTAATGTATAGTAATTGTATTTGTCTTTCTGCAGGGAAAGCCTTATTAAATGTCGAATATTGTTGTAGGATCAATTGGGGAGAGTGTCTTTGATCTGTGGTATCTTATTTATATTGTTGGGCCTAAGTACCGATAGTGCGCCTTCCCTGTTATGTTCAAGAAGCCCGCCTTCTTCACTTACAGG
Source organism: Plantago coronopus (assembly GCA_036897195.1). NCBI lineage: Eukaryota > Viridiplantae > Streptophyta > Magnoliopsida > Lamiales > Plantaginaceae > Plantago > Plantago coronopus. The sequence goes on from JAYMSL010000207.1 coordinate 26,198, forward strand.
ATTGACCAACCCCCCGGCATCTTTTGAAGGTTACAAGTATGTTATATTGAAGTTTGGACCTGTCCAATTAACCAGAAAGGGGTTCTCAGCAGCTAGTGCAGCCGCATCTTTAACATTCACTGTGAGTTTGCTTTTTTAATTGCTTCTGTATATGCCACTCTGCATAAAAAGTTTTTCTTAGAGAGTAAGAGGTTATGATTTAAGCTGTGGTGATTGTATGCTAAAGTCTGTTTCTTGTTGTCATATTGTAGATAAAACGAGGCAGTCATATATGTTGCTTGTACTATTATCTTAAGGATAATTTTATGATTCCATTTGACAGCGGAGGATAAACATTTGCGGCAGTTCAGTTGTCATACTTTCTCAACTTGGATATTTTAGTTATGATGTTACTTGCCCTAATATAGCAATAGTTTTCTTGTACACTCACGCATTCTCGTGTATTTTCAAGTGATGTGGAGTTTCAACCACAAGTTAAGAATTTGTATTAGGACTACTTCGGTGCTTCTTGATATGGTGCTTGAATATGTGGCATTACATCACTCGTATATATCTTGTCTGCCTTGTCTAACTTATTACGCTTCTGGCTGAAGATCTTCCAAAGTGCTAGCCTTTGCTTAACCACAACGACACCAGAGCAGCTTGCATTTGCTCTGCAATGGTTTATTCACCCGTTGGCAAGAGTTGGAGTTCCAGTGGCCGAAGTTATCCTCACTCTCCTACTATCTTTGAGATTTATCAACCTGGTGTTTGATGAGGTAAGATTGTCTGTAAACTACTAGTTGAAATTTGAAGATTGCTAGTTGGTTTAAAGTACTTTGCGCATGAGTTTAGTTCAAGGTGATGTTTAACTCTTTTTGAATGATCGCAGGTCCGCAATGTTGCCCTAGGAATTGTATCTCGTCGAATACAATGGCAGCAGCTAACAACTCTAGAGACCATTGATGGTAGTGACTCACTCTACATTTGTCTTCTTATGTTAATATCTAAATTCTTAAATGTGTGTCTGATCTCTTTAGAAACTTGATACGTATTAGTTAACACATTGTCTATGAAATGGTCGTGTTCATTGAATTCAACTTTCCTTAGAAAAGTGAATTATGCATCTAATCACTTACCGACTATAACTGGTTAATTGCTTTGCAGTTTTCTTCTCCTACATACGGCGGATCTTCAAAAATATCAATAACCATGCTGAGCAGATATCCCAGGTATGAATCGTTCTCCATAGATCTCTACTCTTCTCAAATAAGCCCATCTTTCAATGAAAACATTTTGTCTACATATGCACGAATCATGAAAATTCTGTGGAGCATTGCCATTTAGCACCTGGTTTGTTCGCTTTCATTTACAGCCAGTATGAAGCATCTCCATCTGACTAGTAAACATTGACATATACACCTTCCGTTTGTGCTATGCAGGCAATGATTGTAAGAGGTTTTCGCGGAGACAGCAAGTCTCATAAAGTTCTGCTGTCGGCAGGCTCTTCTACAGCAATAGCAAATGCCATCTCTTTGTCTTGTCTTCTTGGCCTTGTTGGTGTTGTATCCTTCACAGGATTAAACGTTTGACACTTCTCTGATACAACTTAGACTGTATTTGTCTACTTTCTGTAATCCCATTTTCAGATTCTGTTCTCGTATGTAGAAATCCATTCTAAAGATATACTAGTCGATAGTTACGCCCTTGTTTTTCGGGTTGATCCTTCACAATTGTCATGTATAGAAATCAGCCACATAAAAAGAACATCAGATTGTAACATTGTGTCTTCTATATTATGTTCGCTCTGCATTGAACCGTATTTGGTACGTTCAAGTCACCTGAAAATCTTTGAACTGAATTGAATGGATCTGAACTGAACTTATTTTAAATATTTTAAATATGTATTTTAACTACGCAAACCTAACTGAACTGAATGAATTGAGTTGAACACAACTGAAATTATGGTGACGATCTCAAAAATATCATCCACTCAATCGTAGACGACCCCATTTTCTTTGTTTAGGCTTTCATCGCAGGCATAAACACGTTGATAGAATAACTCTTAGAATATCTTAGCAAGATCCTTCAACTTGGACCAGTGACTATGATGTTTCTATAAACTAAGGAGGTGTAAATGTGTGTATACCCATCACTCATCAGCACATCCTATGATTAAAGTTCAAACGTCTTTAATTATCCTCTAAACTAAAGTTCCCATGAACGATAATAACATCAATAAATCAAAGAGTAACTTTTAGGAGAGTCCATTATAATGTGGACTTTTTGAAAAGTCCACTTAAAAACATTATCTATTTATAACAAAACATTAACTATTTTGACATCAACATCAATTATTTATCAAAAACATTAATTATTTACAACAAGCATCAATTATTTTTGACACTTTCTTGGTTTAGACCACCTAATTTTTTTTTTTTAAGCAGCCAAAGAATAAGTATATTAATGAGAGAAAGAAAAGGAATGTACAGAGCACAAGCCAAAGCAAAAAACTATGCAGAGGCTGCAAAATCAAAACCTGCGCTAGTTACATTATCTAAACCATACAAAGCTCAGGATGGAGAAACCACTCTGTATACCCAGAACCTTCAGCAATTCTTCCTGCATTTTTTAGCCACCACCACACTGTTCGTATTATTTTGTCCGCAATTTCAGAAGGCGTAGATTCACAGCTATCGAAGATCAGAGCATTTCGTGCGCGCCATAATTCCCACATCGTTGCCTGACTAATCAGTCGAGCCTCCATAATTCTTTTGTTAGAGCCCAGAGATACAGATTGGAGGAGCAACTTACATGAAGAGCAGTCAGAACACGACAAGTTACACCAATTCGCAATTTTAATCCAAACCTCCTTCGAAACTTTACAGTCGATAAGAAGATGGAAAGAATCCTCTTCAGCAGCATCACATCGTTTGCACAAAATAGAGGTCTCCTCATGAATTATACGACGCGATCGAAGATTCGCCCAAAAGGATATTCTATCAAGTGACGCAAGCCATACAAAGCAGCTGACTTTCGAAGGGATGCCTTTAATCCAAATACAGCTTTTCCATGAAAACGCCTCCTCCAACCTTACTGGATAAACTCGGACAGCATCTGCACCCTTTTCGTACCCCTGCTTTACCGAATATTCATCCCTGCACCAACTCCAAACATCGCTCTCTTGATTACGAAAAAGCAGCGGATTCAATAGTAACTCCAAGTTTTCCAAAGCCCGCAACTCAATCCCATTCAGGCCTCTCTTCCAGCTCCAGAAAAACTCCTGATTAATACGACTCCTCACAGAAACATCCTTAACAGTTTCTAATTCATACAAACTCTGAAAATTCTCCTTCAAAATGTATCCTTTATCCACCCACGGATCGTCCCAAAAACTTGTACTTTCCCCCCTTCCAACACACTTGGACAGATTCTCCCTAAACCATGGTTGGGAGAACACTTTACTCACCAAATTTGACCACCACGACGACCAGTTAGCCGCTTTCTTTCCGGTAGCCAGCCATTTATTCGAACAGTTCACAATATTCCCGTACTTTGAATCTAGCACTTGACTCCATAATCCCTTCTTCGACAACAGTGCCCAACCCCATTTGCCTACCAAAGCATGATTAAAAATTCCCAAATCCCGAACTCCCAGACCTCCTTCATCTTTTCGACTACACACCGTAGACCAATCAGTCCAATGGATTTTTCGAGCCCCATCCGGTTTACCTCCCCATAGGAAGTGAGATTGAAGACTCGTAAGTTTGTTAATTATGCACTTGGGCGCAATAAAGAGAGATAGGAAATACAGCGGCAAAGAACCCACAACCGATTTCAGTAAGGTCAATCTTCCACCAAATGATAGATAATTGAACTCCCATTTTTTCAGACGTTTTGAGACCTTCTCTACCACAATATTCCAATTCGCAGCTCGATTTTCACTTGCACCAATAGGTAGGCCAAGGTAAGAGAAAGGAAGCGTACCTTCAACACAGTTTAATTTATTTGCCCACCTTGAACTGACAGTTGAATCAACACCAACACACATAAGGCTACTTTTTTTGAAGTTCACCTTTAGCCCGGAAGTAGCTTCAAAACACCGTAGAATCCCTTTCAAAACTGATATATTGCTTTCAATGGCCTCACCAAAGAAGATGGTATCATCCGCGAATTGCAGGTGCGAAATTGCTACTCCATCTTTCCCAACAGAATACGGTTTGAACAGCCCCTCGTCACAAGCCTTCTTCATCATTAAGCTCAGCCCTTCAGCCACCATAAGAAAGAGGAAAGG
>JAYMSL010000208.1:0-30459 GCA_036897195.1 Plantago coronopus
ATTATAAATTTCATTTCAAAATAATGTAAAATAATAATAAATTATTAGAATAGTGACGGTGACCTGGTCACGGATAAACTTCAATTTTGGTGTTGTGGGTGGTTGGTTGGAAGGTTGGGTATGTAGATGAGTGAGAAATTAATAAATTATTTGAATAGTATCCGTGAACAGGTCACGGATAAACATAGTCTTAGTAATTTATTAACGGAACTGAGGGAGTAAAAAGTAAAAGATTATGAAAAGAAGATTAGTTGTAAACAGTTGTTTAATATGATTGACCTGAGATTCTTGAAAGTTTGAACGAGTCTCACAACATCAGTCGCATGGGCTCTAAGATCCACGCGCCTTAGGAAGACTGACTCCACCTTTGACAGGGACCCCCTATGATTCAGAGTCTTCTCCCAAAAGTTACCGAATAGGTCAATCAGAATTGAATTATGAGAATTATCCCGTATCACGTCAACACTACGCGCCACGTTATCTTCTTCATATCACGCGCTCCATTTAAAATTCAAAGCTCTTGTTTTTCCAATTTCCCAGGCGTATGTAGCCAATCGCACTGCCGCTTAGAATTTTCTATTCCTCTTTTAGCCATTTCTTAATTTCAAGGATAATCTCATGTACCAAGCACAAGTTTCTCACTTGTATTTTAGTCAACAAAATAAGGTTTTCATTATTATATTATAAATGGAGATAGTGGAAGTACTTTTTGGTGTGTTGTAATTAAATGAGTGGAGAAAGATTGGGGACCACATATCCAAAAAAAGAAATGGGAAGATTTGTAACGGACTACTAAAAAGGAAAGTGAGAAACATGTGACTGGACGGAGGGAGTAGGAGTTTTGAGATGATATGAGTAACCATTACGACACCTTCTTGAAAATCTCTCACATCATGATAAATATATTAGGGTTTATAAAATAAAAAGAAAAAACATAATCCTAGGACACTTGTCATATGCAGAATTAATTAGAAGATGGTGTCTGCAAACGAACCGAGAGCAGAAGCTCAGCTCGTTAAGGATAACTATGCTCGGGCTCGAACTCGAGCTTCATCTCTCAAACTCGAAATGTTTTTTCGTATGTTCAAGCTCCGGCTCGAGAGCTCGTTAATTTTTAAAATCAAAGTCTAAAATTAATAGAATAGACTCGTAAGCTCGGCTCGAAAGCTCGAAACATAATAAAGCTCGAATATTAGCTCGAAACATAATAAACCTCGAATATTAGCTCGGCTCGAAAGTTTCTAAAATCAATGTCCTTAAAATTAATAGGATAGACTCATAACTCGTAAGCTCGAAACTAGCTCGAAAAATCATAAAGCTCGAATTTAGCTCAGCTCGAAAAAGTAACACTATTAAGCAAAAAGTATTTATCATTTTCTCTTTTATATATAAAATTATGTATTTCATATCATTATCACTAAAAATAAATATAAGTGTATATATAATCGAGTAGCTCGTCGAGCTTTCGAGCCGAATACTTACTTATTCGAGCTCGGCTCGATAAACTTAACGAACTATAATTTAAGTTCGGATTCGAGTTCGAGCTCGAACAAACCGAGCTTTTATCAAGCCGAGCCCGAGCTACTCGCTAAAAGCTCGGTTCGTTTGCAGGCCTATATGTAGTAGTGGTTACCCTCATGGCATCTAATAAACCCTCATGCATGTTCACAATAATAAAGGGAATCCAACCTTTTATTGTTGGAACTTTGATTGAATTGAGTGGTGTAGGAGATAGTGTTCAGTTTCAGAATATTGATTAAGGAGAGTCAGAACAACAAGAAAGGTAAGTGGAGTTAATAACCGAACTATCTCACCTTAAGACGATATTGCATCGCTATAGTGCTTACAATGTTTAACTGTTTATAATAACTCCTCTTCCAATAAGACGATATTGTCCCGCTATGGTGCTTATGTGTTACGGTAACTCATTCCCAAGATAAATTCATTCACTACGACAATATTCAATACTAAATATGTCGGACTTACTTCCGGATGTGGGCAAGTGCAAAAGAGAAGAGAAGTATGTTTGGAAATAAATTCCACTTCTCTATATATAATCGTCAACAGATGTGATGGATGTGTATTAAACCCTTCAAAAGGAAACACTGAGTAATAAAGACACATTGATCTCATTCATTCCACTACTTACTCCTACTCTTTGCTACAACTAAAAAGAGCCGACACTACTTACGAACTAGAAACACTCGCACGTTAAGTTGCCATAAGTTTTTGATAGACGCTAAAACATCTATAATTGAAATTCGTTGAATCGCTACGGCACTGAGGATCTGCAAGACAACAAGAGTCACTAGAACGCAAGATTCCAAAGTGGGCACCGATGTGCTGCCCTGGTCGTATGACTATGACGCTACCAAATAAGATATGAGATAAATAAAAATAAGGAATGGAAAATAAGCGTAAGTTGACTTAGGCTTAGTCCCTGTGAGCCTTGGAGATAATGGATCAACTGTCATGGCTTCAAAACTTCGTGGGCTATCAGGTTGAGCAAGGTCTATGACTGAACTCAAGGGCGGTGAGTGAAAATAGCGGTCGGAGTAATGAGTCGCATGTTGGAAGGTAGGATTAAGAGAATGGAGAGGATATGAGAGATTATAGTTGCTTTTTGAGAGTAGCGAGTGCTATGCGTTGATTGATGAATGTTGTGTGATCAGAGCCAAGGATTTGTATAGTATTTATCATCTGATCGGCTAGAGAAGATTTCGTCATTCCTCCCTAATATCCTTTTTTCACAGTCAAGACTGTTAGGCTCTGTTATTTTCAGTTGAGGATTTCGGAACTGAACTGAACTTAATGGATCTGAACTAAAGTACAAATTTGAACTAACCAAATCTGAATTGATCTAAACTGAACTGAATGTATCTGAACTTAAGTTGAAGAGAACAGAGCCTTAGTCATATTTGTTGAGGACTGTATACTAATTATACCTTGTTGAGTAGTTAACGAATAGGAACGTTACGCAACCCCCTCCGAGATACTCGGACCAACGAGGAGTCGTCATCAGGTAATGAGTTAGGAGTCGTCATCAGTAATGAGTTATGAGTATGCTGAAAAGACTGATATGACTTGAACTTTTGGTCTGACCTCACCCGTGGTGAACCCGTTCGAGTTAAAGAATTTGGGCTTGACTACAAGTCATGCCAAAATGATGTAACATTCTGTAGCCCATATTCGAGGTGTAGGACTAACATATATATGCATGGACTTTAATCATGAATTTGCAAGATAAATATGGATCAACACGTGTCTTGAGTCCATATACAAAAATTTGCCAATACAGTTTCCTCAAGACAAGTTGAAGAAAGAGACTAACACCATCACCCGTCCATATTTGTTATTACTCAGGACCGTTTTATTACATACATCATCCTCCAAAATCAAACAACCGGACTAACGACTAATGCAATATTTCAAAATAGCTTCTACAACAACCACAAAAATCAGGTAAAAATATATCACACTAAGAATAGTAATTCCCTCAGAAGTTAATAAAAGTCCACCCCTTAAAAAAAAAAAAGAAAAAAAAAACTTTCAAGTCCACCAAAATTCTGATAAATTTCAAAAATTAGTTAGAGGACTAAGATTTTCCCATTTTACACCCTCCTAAATTCCAGAAACCCAAACATAAATACCGAAATCCCTGCTACGAAAATCACATTACCAAACTCTGACCAAAATTCAAAACTTGAAAGACACCCACTGCAACAAAACTCTACTTTTTTTTCACCACATAAAGCAACTTTCTTTAACCACGGTCATTTCCATTAATTACCCGATAAGTGAAAATCAAATCTCAGGTCCAATAATAGCACGCCCCACGACCCCACTCGCCACCTACCCCGCGTGCGATACACTCTCCTAGCAGAATTTCAAACATTAATACTAGTGCCCTTTTCGCCTCAATCACAATCCAATTGGGAATTGTAAAAATTGCCGGCCGAAATCTGAATTGTTCTCGCCCTTGGACGGAGACGAATAGCTTCTTCATCTCTTCCACAATCCACACCAATCCAAAATCCACCAATCTATACATACACAAGCTCTCTGTATCTATATATTTACAGAGAGAGACGTAACCTACCCGTTTTACCCACCCTACTGCGACGCAGAGACCACGCCTGTTCAAATCCCCATCGATTTGCAGACTCGTCATCGTGCTATTATAAATTATTACTCTCTGATTGGCTTAATTATCAGATGTATGTGCCCTAGATCTCGTGTTTTTTACTATAATTCCTTACACTAATTAACGACGTGGATATATATAATTTATTTATTTGTTTATATATATACGTATATACTTTTCTATGCGTATAATTCACAGATCCTTTTGAACTCTTCAGATTCAGCTTCCTCTCCGATCTCGGATTTCCAGCTGCCGTGAGGTCAATCAATCAGGTAACTAGCTGTTGAGTTGATGTACGGTTTAGTAATGTGTTTGTGATTGATTGTTTCTGTGGATTGCGGCTGCTGGTAATGTGATAATTGCTCAAAATGATATGATGATGGGAGAGGTATGGTAGCATCGGTAAGCGTGTACAGTTTGCTGTGCACGATGTGGATTTGGTTTTGCAGTCATGTTTTGTTTGACTTTTTCGTGACGGCGGTTGGTTGGACTCTTCTTTTTCCGGGGCGTAGAATTCTTGCTTGGTTTCGAGGTTTAGGATTTTTTTTAAAGCCAATGCTTTAATTCTCGGAATGTTTGCTATGGTTTGCTGCTCAAATTGGTGAATATTCTGGATTTGTTGTACTAACTAATGATGGTAATCTGGAATCCGCGTGTGGTTTCACGTTTTTCTTTCTTTCTGCCCTTTGGTGGGTTGTTTAAATCTTACGGAACCTTAAAAAGCTATGGTTTGCTGCTCAAATTGGTGAATTTTCTGGATTTGTTGTACTAACTAATGATGGGAATCTGGAGTCCGCCTGTGGTTTCACGTTTTTCTTTTCTTTCTGCCTTTTGGTGGGTTGTTTAAATCTTATGGAACCTTAATAAGATTTTATGTAGCTGGGATTCATATCTGGAGTTGTATGCCAAATTTTATCTCCATTCACGTGTGCCAAACAATGAAAAATGTGATAATATGATGTGTTTGATTTCATTTGTGGGGTGGTGGGCAGAATTTATGTGTTATGTTCAGATGAGATTTACTGTACTGTTCAGGTTTATCTGTTGCTGCGTGAGTGTCTGTCAATTGTCATTGTTGATCTGAAATTTGGGTGGTTGTATTATTTTGCTGGTTGATGGCTACAAATCCTAAAGCCTATCAATAGAGTCACCTTCTAATTGATATGACAAGATCAGTCTTGAGTTTGGAATCTATTTGAAACTGCATTGTATTATTCAAGTTATATTGCACTTCTTGCAGCTGCCCATCGATACTTATATAATGCATGTTTCCCCTGCAGGTTCATATCCTAGCAGACTTATTTATTGGGTTGGTTAAGTGCAAGAGGTACGGCTCAGATTCTTTCTTTTGGAGTTCTGAGTAAAGCTGCGGAACAAGATTATATAATTGGTGGAGTTCACCTGGGATGCTCCATTTATAGACGAAATGAAGTCAGGTCACTCTTGGCGTCTAGGCATGAAAGACTTCCATGTATTGCCGGGGCCTCGGCGCCAGGGTCAAATAAAGAAGCCAACATGGATTATCGTGTTGGTCTCTTTAGTCTGCGTGTTCTTAGTTTGTGCTTATGTTTATCCACCTCATTCTACTTCGGCTTGTTACATGTTCACATCTCATGGGTGCAAAGCATTTCAAAATTGGCTCCCACCTCCTGAGAGAGCCCTAACTGATGAGGAGATTGCTTCTCGTGTCGTAGTTAGAGATATTCTGAATATGCCTCCTACTACAGCGACAACTCCTAAAGTAGCCTTCCTCTTTCTGACCCCGGGAGCTTTACCTTTTGAGAAGCTGTGGGATAGATTTTTCCAGGTACCTTATGTGTCCATTTAAATGTGTGATTTACTTCCTTGAATTAACTGCAATCATAAAATCACAGAGTTGAGATTTTTGTGAACTGAGTTCCTGGTTTTTCCTATATACCACAGAAGATATTTCTTGTGAGGCTCAGAACAATGGCACTGGGTTGTTTGTAGCTGTTTACGTTTGTGTAATTCATATCTGTATGGGTGTCTTTGAGCACTCTTGTAGCATTACGTAAGAGAAAGTTACCTTACAAAAGTTTGATTTCAGGGGATATACATCATATAATAGTGATATGATAAGTATGCACTAAAACTGGAAGAAATTTGGCTGAACTTTTTTGTAAGTTGCAGTGGAAGTCTGAATCATTTGGTAACGTACTTAAAAGCTTAATCGTAGGGGTCCAGCCTCAGAACATAATAAGCAATATCAGTTCGGGTTTTCTTAGGGAAAAATATATGGGAAGAACTTTGTGTGTGTGTGTGTGTGTGTGTTTGGTGGTCTACTATGTATTTTTTTGAAGAATGTAAAATTCATATCATTCCTTTATCTTGCAGGGCCACGAAGGTAGATTCTCTGTGTATGTGCACGCTTCAAAGGATACACCTGTACATTTTAGTCGTTATTTTATTAACCGTGAGATCCGGAGCGATAAGGTTTGCTCTTATTTCGTGTCTTTTCTTCACATCACATTAGCTTATGCCTGACATGCATAGAACTTGTGACTTGTGACACAGTTTGCCTGCATAAATGATGCGGTAATATCTAAAAATTTAAGCATACCTAAAACAAACAGAAATATAGTGTTTCTTCTGCACACCTGCACATCCCGACTCCATTATAGTACTGGATATACTCTCTGTAATAGTTGGTCGAATTGGGACTCTTAAATTTGCTATTTTTGCATTTTGATTTGGTTCAAATGATTCTGCTACCTGTTTGCTACAGTGGGTGTTTTCAATTTTTCATAAACATTTAGCTGTTCACATTTAATTTGAGCATTGTGTAATATTAGTGGTTCACAATTTTAGGTTGTGTGGGGAAAGATATCAATGGTTGATGCAGAAAAACGGCTTCTAGCAAATGCACTTCAAGACCCTGCCAACCAACAATTTGTGCTACTTTCTGACAGGTTTCCATATAGTATCTTTGTTCATTTTTTCCCTGCTGTACCTTATTTTTTGTTTCATGGGCAATGAAATTTTAATTATAAACTTTTGCTTGATTGCAGCTGCATACCACTGCGTGACTTTAATTTTGTGTACAACTATCTCATGTACTCAAATGTTAGCTTTGTAGACTGGTGAGTTGCACTCTGTCTCATATTTCTCTTGGCTTTATTATTTGTTTCTGCAATCAGTTCTGTTATGAGTTTGCACATTTCTTTATGGACATACTTTGCAAGGACTGTATAAATATCATGCTTCTTATATCACATTGAATTAAAACATCCAAACGTGTCTACAAATGTAATTAAGTGGGTGGTGCTGGTGAGAGAGAGAGAGAATCCAAATACCATTGATTCACAATCGAATCTAATTGTTGCATTTGATTTTTTATTTCTGCAGCTTTGAGGATCCTGGTCCACATGGAAGTGGTAGGTACATTGACCATATGTTACCCGAGGTTGAGAAGAAAGACTTTCGTAAGGGTGCTCAGGTATGGTTATGAATTTTACAACATTAGTGTGGATATAATTGTTTTGATGTGTTTCTTAAAACGACATAGTAAAACGCGGCTTAACTTGCGATATTTTCGTAAGTCGAATATCTTAGTTGAGCAAAAGTCTCCACAATTGCTACCCTGTTTTTCATGTCGAACGTTTGATAGTCAGCTCTATAAATGTTAAAATGATGATTTTTTTTGTCCCTGTGGAATGGAGTTGGGCATTGCACAGATTATCTAGTATTTGCACAATTTCATTTTTTAACAATTATCTCATGTTATTATAACCTGCCTCTGGTTTGATAACGCAGTGGTTCACAATGAAGCGGCAGCACGCTATCATAGTCATGGCTGACAGTCTGTATTATAATAAATTCAAGCATTATTGCAGGGTAAGTTCAACTTATAGTTATTACAATCTTTTGTTTAAAATGCTTTTAGTAGACCCTAGAACGATATTGTACCCCTCCACATCTGTGCTTCACTGCATACATTATTTAATGTCCTGATTTCCTTTTAGATGCAAGTTTGTACATTGGCAAGTTTCTTTGGATTTGGTAGTATTGTCAACTATATTTGTGAAACTATCTGGGAAGTTCTTTGTAGAAAAAGGAAAAAAAGTCTGACAAAGTTGGTTACCGATGTCTCCTTACAATTAAGCAGAAACCACTTTGAGTTGATTCTATCATTTTGTTCTTGTAAATGTTGATTATTTGCACATTCACAGACATTTATGTTCCGTGCTTTAATCTGTTTTCATTTTCAACTAAAATTCAGCATTTCATAATCATAATTAGCACAAGTTATTTTAACAGTTGCTCTAGAAGCGAGATTCATATGTTCACAGCCATGGCGTTATGGTTGAGCTGACTTGATAACTAGATTTTCGTTGTAGCTACAAATATACACTTGTGGAGCTGACTACATACTTGTAATGATTATTTTGTTTTCCTTTTTCTACATTTACGTTTGTGAAGTGATGCTTCCCTTCAACTTATACAAGATGTGTCAAGTTTGAGAAGCTGATTGCTGATTGAGACTTGATATTACTTACTACAGCAATAAACTAAACAGATCATTTTCTCTTTTGAGTTAACAGCCAGGCATGGAGGGATCTCGCAATTGTTATTCTGATGAACACTATTTGCCTACATATTTCCATGTGAGAGCCACTTTTTTTTTGCCTCTAGATTACTTTCATGGTTGTCTCGTTTTTGATGTTTTGATGGTTGTGGTAATGATGGGCCGTCGTTTGATTTTCAGATTCTTGATCCAGCTGGGATATCCAATTGGTCCGTAACACATGTTGATTGGTCTGAAGGGAAATGGCATCCAAAATCATACAAAGCCCAGGATATTAGTATGGAGCTTATAAAAAATATTACGGTATGGCTACACTCTTCTTGTTTCCTACTTAATTAGATTCAGTTGCGTGATTTTGATCATTAAAAAAAAATGATTTTGTTAGTGGGGTGTTGAGGTGGGTTTTGTCCAGATCCATCACATCAGTTTAATCAATCTCCTATCCAACCAGCATTTCTAAAATGTTGGATATTCTATCTTATGCTGCCAAAGATTGAAACTTTTCATTAACAATTCCTTCTATTTTTTTTTTTTTTACTTTTGCAGTCTATTTCCGAAAGTGTGCATGTTACAAGTGACGAAAGGGTAAGTATATCTCGGTGTTATATTTTTTTATAGTTCTGTTGCATGGGTCTGAAAGACATTTTTCTTCCATACTGCAGAGACAAGTTATGGTTAGACCTTGCCTGTGGAATGGAAATGAACGGCCATGTTATTTGTTCGCAAGGAAATTTCAACCTGAAACTCTTGATAATTTATTGAGCCTATATCCCAATTATACATCAATTCTTTAGAGGGATGATGACACCTTCCTGTCTTGATTCTTTGGTCTACTGAAGTGTTGCATTCGGCCCTCCCTATTCGCGTTTGTTTCTTGTGTAGCTTCCTGCTGTTGTAAAGCACCTCTTGTTATATATTGACTGAATGCACCTTCAAGTGACTTCTTTATTTGTGCGTGGGCACACTGGGTGAAGAGTGAAGCTGATTTTGAACGAACGGTGAAGGGTGATGAAATGGCCAGTGTTACTTGGGGAATATGATTTCGATGTTTTGATAGTTTACCTCTCCATTTGCGCTCTATTTATGTTGCATTCTGATATTAGGACCAGAATCACTGGGGACTTTTGACTAGAGGCAGCTTTTTATGGCTGACCTCGTAGAAGTTTGGATAACATATAGCTGCAAATATGTCCCTGAACATACAGTTTTACCTTCTTTTGCTATTCTTTTCTTTTTTATTGCTTAAATTTTATTTTCCAGACTCCCCGTATAGCAGCATTATTCCTGGAAAGACGAATACTTTTATATATATAGTCGAGTAGTTGAACTCGTAACTGGTATTCATTCTTTGATCCGTACCTATTTTCTTACTGTTGCTCTGATCTAGCATCACACTCTTATTCCTTTGTATATGAGTACTGGTTTTTGTTTACATTCATGTCTCTGTTTGGCGCTAAACATAGTTGATTCTCTTGGTGTTTATTTCTACTTTGGTGTTATCTGGTAACAATGGAGAAGCGATGCCCAGGGATGATTGATGAATCCTTCACCTCAATGATACTAGTGAATGTGTTACTAGGACTTGGGAGATGCTCCATAAGATTCCACAAAATAATACCTACTAGGATCTGCGCGTTATTTAATAAAATGAATTATAGTAATGGAGTAAATGTAAAAGTAATTGTGGTTAATATAATGTTTTTATATGTGATATAACTTCTTTAATTTGATAATGGGTGAAGTTTTGTGAGATATCTAAAAATAAAAAGTGGGTAAGTTTTATTAGACGGAGGGAGAAGATCATAGGTACAGTAAACTGCACATGCGTGGTAGTGTATCCAGGACGGACCGAGAGAATATACTTATGGAGTGAGAACTTTCAAATACATGAGAGAGTCGAGGATTTTAGAGGGTTGAAAGTTAAAACATAAAAAGAAAATTATTAAATATTACGTATAAAATATAGAGCCCACTCTTGAGTTCCGCCCCCGAGTGTATCATGTCAAAATTAGAGAAGTCAAGTAGTTTGACACAAATACGTAATAAGTCGGTTATTGACTTATTGCGTTCGTACTTGGGAAATAATTTCTACTACACACGGTGGTTGGTTCACAACCGAGTTATAGTTAGAGTACAGCATGGTTGCGAAGAAAGTTTGACTTTTTGGAGCTAAATGTAATTATTTACTTCATTAGTTTTCTTTTTCTTAAATTGTTAATTTAAGAGGTTTTTTTAGTGCGGCATGTAGTTTTCAGTAATTTTGTCTAAACAATAAAACAATAGTACAAAATGTTAAACTTAAAAGAAAAATTAAAAAACGTAATATACTGGAAATAGGTACTTTAGTAAACAATTTCATCCTATTCATATATTTGGTTTTTTTTGTTGTTGAGAAACTTTTCATATTTGTTAAAGATGTGTTTATTCACTATAAAAAAACACTCAAGTTCACTGTCAAAATACACAGCAAAAATCTCACAAAATGCAGCAAAAACTTTGGTTTGGTTTAGTTTTCGCCATTCTTCTTCATTTTAGTTCCTTCTCCACAACAGCTTCTAAGATTCGCCTTATTCACCGGCACTCTGTTTTATCTCCATTTCACAAAGAAAAGCTCTCCAAAAATTCTGATGATGGCATTAGAGGTGCTGTGTATCCTCAGAAAGATAAGAGCTTATTCTTGGTGAATGTTTCGATAGGCACACCTCCAGTTCCACAGCTTCTAGCTATGGACACTGGCAGCGAGCTCACGTGGGTCTGCATCAGGTGTGGCACTGACTTAGGCCCTGAGTTCGATCCCAAGAAGTCATCGTCCTACAAGACGGTTTCATGTGCTATTACATCTCAATGTGTTGATTATTGTAAGTTCGGTCATTGTAGGATGTCTCAATGTGATTATCAGATAGCTTACTATGATGGATCATATAGCAGTGGTGTCCTTTCCACAGAAAAGTTCACCTTTGAGACATCCAGTGAAGGTTTAGTCGAATTACCAAACATACCATTTGGTTCTGGATTTGATAACGAATTAAAAGTGGTTCAGTTCATTGGAGTTTTAGGCCTGAGACCATATGGACCACATTCATTGCTGTCAGTTGTGGGTAACAAGTTTTCTTACTGCTTAGGAAACATTAGTGATCCTTCTTACATGCACAACGCGTTGATACTAGGCAATGGTGCCAGATTTGAAGGCCCTTCAACTCCAATACGGAAAGTAGATTCATTGTACTTGGTTAGCTTGGAACGGATTTCTATTGGAGGGGAACAACTTCCGGTCGACCAAAAAGAGTTTGGTTTCAACAGCGTGATCGACTCTGGCACAACGCATACTATATTAAAAAGAGGACTGCTAGATCCTGTAAAAGAAGTGATCAAGAAGTTACTGGATGGCTTTCTGCAACGTATTGAAGTTATTGGTTCTGATCGTCTTTGTTATTCAGGAAACATGGTACGAGATCTTAAAGGATTCCCGACAGTGACTTTGCATTTTGTTGGGGGTGCTGATCTGGATTTGAACGCAGATGCTGTGTTCGAACGTCTACCTCATTATAATGCTTTTTGCTTGGCTATGAGTGCATCTAGTGTGGAAGGTATAAATATTATTGGAGTATATGCTCAGCAGTACTACAATCTCGGTTTTGATATGAATGCAATGACTGTCAGTATGCAGAAAATCGACTGCAGTCTCCTCGATGAATAACTATTTTCCCATCTCGACAAAAAAATAATTAAATTCCAATAAATGAAGATCTATTGTCGCAATCGTTCCTTATTATAGTAATTTTATTCGCTTCTTTCATTATCTTTTTCATATTGTTGATATTGACATGACTGGCTCGTAGCCAAGCACTAGACATCAGTTCGAATACTGTCCAGATTATAGTGTTATATTTCCAGGTATATGCAGCAGTTATCTTTGCCATTCTTCCCCTGGATTCCAAATGTAAGATACTAAGGCGCCATGAAACAACGTAACTTCAGAATCGTGTTGAAAAATACGCGTGACATGAAAAGTAGCACACATTGTAGTAGAATTCGTGTTCACTAACCTGATTTAGTTCCCTGATTTTATTCTGTAATTCAATTAGTGAGGCACTTTGCTCTAATTAACAGTTCTAATTAAATGGACTTATAGCCAAGTAGCCAACTATTCCATGTCATGAACTACCTAAGCTGAAACTATCAATTAATTCGCTGCAGGGATATCATATTCATTATCGTGTACAGAAATCTTGAAAAATAGCTTGATTTCTGAAGTCTGTGCAGTTCGTTCCGCCTAGAAGGCCAAGATCTTTCAGGAGCTGTTGATTACACTGCCATCTGGATAATCCAACATTCCAGATTTGAAGTTCTAGGCCTGAACGGTTATTCTGATTCTTAACAGAATTCAGCCGTTCTTCAACTTGGATCGTGTTTGAATAGCATATTCAGTGAAACTAAGAGCAGTCACTAACTCACTATTCTATATCAGTTTTGTAAACTTCTGAAACTGTAAGTAGCCAGAGACACAAAAAAATCTTAAGAACTCTGTTTGCCAGTTAAGGTTCAATTTGATCGGAGCGTGGAATCTTTATTGTGATAGTAAAATGTCTGTGATGTAGCCTTCGTGCAGTAGGAATTACTCCGAACCACGTAATCTGGTGTTATTTGTGATGGTTTATGATTTATTGGTCGATTCATTGTCTGATTGAAGAATTAGGGTTCTTACTATTTGAATTAGGAATTTTCGATTGTGCGTTGTTTGTTGCGTGATTCTTGTCACAAGATGAATGAAAAATGACAACTTTAGAAATGGCAAATGGTTAGAGAAGAGTTTATTCACTATAAAAAGAGACTCAGGTTTACTGTGAAAATAGACAGCAAAATCCAAGAAACCGTAATATGCTGGAAATTTCCTTCCATTTTACAAAAGGATGTTTCTTTAGTAAATAATTGTCCGGCCATCATGAACTGGAGAATTTTCATACTAGTTTCATATACACCTACTGACCTACTACGTTGAAACTACAGAGGAATTTTAAGGGCATCATCATGCCAGGAACTTTTGCTTTTGAAAAACAATTTCATCCTTTCATATTGCCTGAAGAAGAGTTTATTCACTATAAAAACACACAAGGTCATTCTCAAAATACAAACTAAGATCTCACAAAATGCAGCAAAGACTTTGTTTTGGTTTAGTTTTGGCCATTCTTCTTCATTCCAGTTCCTTCTTCACAACAGCTACCAAGATTCGCCTTATCCACCGGCATTCTCTTCTATCTTCCTTTCACAAAGAAAAGCTCTCCAGAAATCCTGATGATGACATTAGAGGTGCTCTGTCACCCGAGAAACATCAGAGCTTATTCTTGGTGAATGTTTCGATAGGCACACCTCCGGTTCCACAGCTTCTAGCCATGGACACTGGCAGCAGTCTCGTGTGGGTCTGCATCAGGTGTGGCACTGACTTAGGCCCTGAGTTCGATCCCAACAAGTCATCGTCCTACAAGACGGTTTCATGTGCTTCTACATCTCAATGTGTTGATTATTATAATCTTGCTGATTGTAGGATGTCTCAATGCTATTATAAGATATCTTACTATGATGGATCATATAGCAGTGGTGTCATTTCCACGGACAAGTTCACCTTTGAGGCATCCAGTGAAAGTTTAGTCGAATTGCCAGACATGCCATTTGGTTCTGGACTTTATAGCGAATTAAAAGTGGTTCAGTTCATTGGAATTTTTGGCCTCAAACCATCTGGAGCACATTCATTGCTGTCAGTTGTGGGTAACAAGTTTTCTTACTGCTTAGGAAACATTAGTGATCCTTCTTACATGCACAACGCGTTGATACTAGGCAATGGTGCCAGATTTGAAGGCCCTTCAACTCCAATAAGAAAAGTTGATTCATTGTACTTGGTTAACTTGGAACGGATTTCTATTGGAGGGGTACAACTTCCGATCGACCAAAAAGAGTTTGGTTTCAACAGTGTGATCGACTCTGGCTCAACGGCTACTATATTAACAAGAGGACTGCTAGATCCTTTAAAAGAAGTGATCAAGAAGTTACTGGATGGCGTTCTGCAACGTGTTGAAATTATTGATACTGATTATCTTTGTTATTCAGGAAACATGGTACGAGATCTGAAAGGATTCCCTACAGTGACTTTGCATTTTGCCGGGGGTGCTGATCTGGATTTGAACGCGGATGCCGTGTTCCAAAGGCTAACTCCTTATAATGTTTTTTGCTTGGCTATGGATGCTAGTGCGGATGGTATAAATGTTATTGGAGTGTATGCTCAGCAGTACTACAATCTCGGTTTTGATATGAATGCAATGACTGTCAGTATGCAGTACATCGACTGCAGTCTCCTCGATGAATAACTCTAATTTCCCTTTTCGAAAAAAAATATAATAAAATTTCATTGAATTGAAGATCTATTGTCGCAATCGTTCCTTATTCTAGTAACTTACTCGCTTCTTTCATTATCTATTTCATGTTGTTGATATTGACATGACTGACTCATAGCCAAACACAAGACATCGGTTCGAATCCTGTCCTGATTATAGTGTTATATTTCCAGGTATATGCAGCAATTATGTTTGTTATTCACTTATTCTTCCCCTGGATTCCAAATGTAAGACACTAAGGTGCCATGAAACAACGTAACTTCAGAATCGTGTACAAAAATACACATGACATGAAAAGTAACACATATTATAGTAGAATTCGTGTTCCCTAACCTGGTTTAGTTCCCTGATTTTATTCTGTAATTCATTTAGTAAGCTAACAAGATTGGTGAGGCACTTTGCTCTAAAAGTTCTAAATGGACTTATAGGTAGTAAGCCAACTATTTCCAGACTGTCTTGATGTAATACCTAAGCTGAAACTATGTATTAATTCGCTGCAGGAAAATTGATTCGGTCTTATCATATTCATTATCATGTACACAAACCTTGAAAAATAGCTTGATTTCTGAAGTCTGTGCAGTTCGATCAGGGTAGAAGGCCAAGATCTTACCATCGATTACACTGCCACGTGGATAATCCAACGTTCCAGATTTGAAGTTATAGGCTTGAACGGTTATTCTGATATCTTAACAGAATTCAGCCGTTCTTCAACTTGTATTATGTTTGAATAGCATGTTCAGTGTAGTTTAAGAGCAGTCACTATTCTGTATCAGTTTCGTGAACTCTGTTTGCCAGTTAAGGTCCAATTTGATCGGAGCTCGTAATCTCTCTTGTGATAGTAAAATATCTCTCACGGGGACTTCGTGCAGTAAAAATTACTCCGAAGCATGTAATCTGGTATTATTTGTGATGGTTTGTGATTTATTGCTCGATTCATTGTCTAATTGAAGAATTACGGTTCTTACTATTTGAATTGGGAATTTTCAATTGTGCGGTGTTTGTTGCGTGATTCTTGTAAGTTGCAACTGATGAATGATATTTGAGAATTGCGAACTATGATGCAGGGAGAAACTGACATATGCACTAAAGTCACCATATATCACGTACCTCAATACCTCGGGATCATATTTACATTAAAACCTTGTTTTCGCTCATGTATTATTATATCATCACGATTCATGTAGTTTTCGCAGCCTACTGGACAATGAGCTATAAAACATGTCACGACAAGTAATACTGGAACACATCTAAAATATGCTCAAATTCGTCATCTAGACAATTTAACCGTATAGGGTTTTAGTAGAAACATTGCTCAACCAACCAATTCAACAATTTAAAACAATAACAGTAAAATAATTAATATGGTGGAAATTTCCATCATTCTAAAAAAAGGATTTTTTTCCTTAATAAAGAACAGTTATGAACTGGAAAACTTCCCATAATACAGGTTTCTCACACACCTAAGTTGAAACTAAATCTTTTTTCACCAAAGGAAATAATTTAAGAAATTCATCATGCTTTTAATGTTCTCAGACTTTTTTCCTTAGAAAATTAATTTCCTTTCATATTGTTAGGGAAGAGTTTGTTCAATCTATATAATAGTATATTAGTACTCTTAGTTTACTGTCAAATTATAATCTTTAAACAAAATTTTAGTACATGTCAAAATCTCACATAATGCTGCAAAATCTTTGTTTTGGTTTGGTTTTGGCCATTCTTCTTCATTCTAGTTCCTTGTCCACAACAGCTTCCAAGATTCGCCTTATTCACCAAGATTCAGTTCTATCTCCCTTTCACAAGCTCTCCATTAGTGGTCCTAATGATGACGTTCGAAGTCCTCTGTCACCGGATAAACGCCAGACACTATTCTTGGTGAATGTTTCGATAGGAGAGCCTTCGGTTCCACAGTTTCTAGCCATGGATACTGGCAGCGAACTCACGTGGGTCTGCACCACGTGTAGCACTGATTTAGGCCCTCAGTTCGATCCCAAGAGGTCGTCGTCCTACAAGGTGGTTTCATGTGAGTATATATCTCAATGTCTGGATTATTATGGCCGTGCCGGATATTGTACAAACTCTCAATGTTCTTATGAGATATCATACTCAGATGGATCATACAGCAACGGTGTTCTTGCCACGGACAAGTTCACGTTTGAGACATCAAGTGAAGGTTTAGCAGTGTTGCCAGACATACCGTTTGGTTCTGGACTTGAAAACCAATGGAAATTGAATCCGTTAACTGGAATTTTTGGCCTGAAACCATCTGGAGCACATTCTTTGCTGTCAGTTGTGGGTAACAAGTTTTCGTATTGCTTAGGAAACATTAGTGATCCTTCTTATATGTACAATCTGTTGATACTAGGCAATGGATCCGCATTCGAAGGTCCTTCAACTCCAATAAGACAAATAGGTTCGCAGTACATGGTTAACTTGCAAGGGATTTCCGTTGGAGGGGTAGAACTTCCGATTGACCAAAAAGAGTTTGGTTTCAACAGTTTGATAGACTCTGGCACAACTTCTACTATATTAACACGAGGGCTGCTAGATCCAATAAAACGAGAGGTCAAGGAGTTACTGGATGGCATTCTGCAACCTGTTGAACTTGGTACTGATCATCTTTGTTATTCAGGAAACTTGGTTCGAGATCTGAAAGGATTACCGACAGTGACTTTGCATTTTGCTGGGGGTGCCGATCTGGATTTGAGCGCAGAGGCCCTGTTCCAGAGGCTAAATGATAATGCTTTTTGCTTGGCTATGGATGCTAGTGCTGATGGTGATAATATTATTGGAGTATATGCTCAACAGTTCTATAACCTCGGTTTTGATATGAATGCAATGACTGTCAGCATTCAGAATATTGACTGTAGTCTCCTTGATGAATAAGTAGTAACACTTTTTTCTTTTTCTTTTTCGACAGTAATAAAAATTGCCTCGATGATACACTGTTGTGATCGTTCCTTATTCTGGAAATTTATTCGCATTTGTTCCTTTGTGTTGTTTATTTTGATATGACTGGCTCATAGCCAAGAACAAAACAATAAGAATCAGTTTCGCATTCTGTCCTGATTACAGTACATGTTTTCCAGTTGTGTATGCAGTTATATATCTTACTTATACTTCCTCTGGATTCCAAATGCTTTATATATCTTACTTATATATCTTACTTAGTTATATATCTTACTTATATTTTAGGTAAATCCGCTTTATATTTCAACAAAACCGCAGAACATATTTAAGACGATAACAGGGCTGGGACAGGTGCCATGCAACAATTACAGAATCGCGTAAGAAAAGTACATGAAAAGACCTCACATGATAGTAGTATACTACTATTCGACCTGACCTGGTTTCCCTGATGTGTTCTCTGTAAGTTTAGTAAGCTAACAACATTGGTGAGGCACTTTGCTCTAACAGTTTTAGATGGACTTGTAGCCAACTATTTCATGGCATGAACTTGAATTTCCAGTAACTTACTGTCTTCATATACTATTACTAAGCTAAAACTATCAGTTAATTCGCTGCAGGAAGATTGATGATTCGGGCTTATCGTGTTCATTATCATGTCACAGATGAATAACTAGATTCTTGGCCAACTCTTACATGTCATGACTTGAAATTTCTAATAAAAATACTGTCTTGATGTACTACCTAAGCTAAAACTAAACCCTCCATAATAATGAATAAAACACAAGCACACATTTTTGCTGATTATGTATTTTAGAATAAATAAGATCTCCTTGAGTATTGTTAGGACACATTTTGTTAAGATTTCATCTAACAATCCAGGTTTGCTTTAAAATACCTGGCTAGCCATATTTGTACAGAAAGTTACTCCTACTACTAATAATACTTGTACCAAATTTGGACGCTGGAGTGTGTCGATATGGCGAACTCTCATGTTATCCAGCAAATACTTCTCTGTCTTTATTCATCTCTCACCTTAGTTCTCGTGTTTACTTCCTTTGACAAACTAACCACAGTTGCAAATGCTGCCAAGATTTCGCTCCCCCTGATCCATCGCAATTCAAAATTTTCACCCTTTTACAAATCGAAGCTGTCTTTTCCTCCAGATGACATCAGAAGTCCACTGATTCCGGAAAGCGGTTATTTTATTTTCTTGGTGAATGTGTCAATAGGTGAGCCTCCAGTCCCACAACTTTTAGGCCTGGATTCTGGAAGTGACCTGATATGGTTAGGCCCTACGTACGATCCCAAGAGATCATCGACGTACAGTACAATCTCATGTAGTTCCAAGCAAGAATGTTCAGATTATTATAACTCATCCAATTGTGAAACAGAACAATGTTCTTATTATCTTGATTCAATACAAGGGCATACTAGTGGTATCCTTGCAACAGAAAAGTTCACGTTTGAAACATCTAGTGATGGCATAGTCCAAGTGCCAAATGTAGCTTTTGGTTTTTCACTCGATACCAACTGGCAATCGAACGGACATTTTGGCCTCAAACCTATCGAAAATCATTCTTTGACAAGTGTTCTTGGTAAGAAATTTTCATATTGTTTAGGAAACCTAAGTGATTTTTCGTACATGTACAATCAGCTGATACTAGGTGATGGAGCAATTATGGAAGGCCCTTCAACACCACTACAGAGTCGAGAGGATAACTTTTTCGTCAATTTCAATGGAATTTCCATAGGAGGTGAAGCACTAGAGATTGATGAAAAGGAGTTTGGGTACAACACTGTGATTGACTGTGGCAGTGAGTATACCGGGATAAGTGAAGGCGTGTATCATCCACTAAGGAGAAAAATCATGGACTTGATGGAAGGTTTACGTAACGTCGTTGCTGGGTCAAAGGCAGACGAGCTGTGTTTCTGGGGAAACATTGCCAGAGATCTGAAAGGGTTTCCTGTTGTGACTCTGCATTTTGCGGAGGGTGTAGACCTGGATTTGGGTGTCGACGCACTGTTCTATAGAAGAAGCTCCGACGTTTTCTGCTTGGCCGTTGGTCCTGCTGAGGAGGATCATAACGTAGTTGGGGTGCTTGCACAACAGTTTTACAATGTTGGTTTTGACATGAATGCAATGCAGCTCAGTCTACAATATATAGACTGTTCCCTCCTTGAAGACTGATCTTGGTCATTCTGTTACAGCATTTGTTTTTCTTAGCTACTTTTATAACATAACTGCCAAATGTACAATGCTCAATGCATAATGTACATTTCCAATCCCTGAAAGCTGTTGGATTGACAGACTATTAAGCCAATGGAAAAGCAACCTGTACACTAAAGTGGCTCTAATGTTAAAGCATGTATTACTAATGCCAGAACAATATTTACACTTAATCCGATCTTTTGAATTAGACAACCGATGTTCTTACTTATCTCGGCAATGATTCTTCCTCCTCTAAACATGACCACCAAGATTTGTCACATGAGGTCAAAATGTCGAAAATTAAGAGGCTGGGGTTTTGTAATTTATGACAAATATAGGTGGTGTTTGTATAATTTTCCCATTTTAAGTTTTAATGTTCAGATAATATTACTTTAGAAAAACAATTTCTTCCTTTCATATTGTTAAAAGATGAGTTTATTCAATACAAAAACACTGAACTTCACAGTCAAAATACACAGCAAAATCTCACAAAATGCAGCAAAAACTTTATTTTTGTTTAGTTTTGGCCATTCTTCTTCATTCTAGTTCCTTGTTCACAACAGCTTCCAAAATTCGCCTTATTCACCAGGATTCAGTTTTATCTCCCTTTCACAAAGACAGGCTCTCTGGAAATTCTGATAATGATATTAGAGGTCCTCTGTCACCAGAGAAACATAAGATCTTATTCTTGGTAAATGTTTCGATAGGAGAGCCTCCGGTTCCACAGCTTCTAGCCATGGACACTGGCAGCGAACTCACGTGGGTCTGCACCACGTGTGGCACTGATTTTGGCCCTGAGTACGACCCCAAGAGGTCATTGTCCTACAAGGCGATTTCATGTGGTTTTACACCTAAATGTCTTCATTATCATTACGACACAGAATGTAGGGACAATACATGTTTTTATGACATATCTTACTTTGATGGATCATATAGCAAAGGTGTCCTTGCCACGGACAAGTTCAAGTTTGAGACATCCAATGAAGGTTTAGTCGATTTGCCAAACATACCATTTGGTTCTGGACTTGATAACCATTGGAAAGCGATTCCCTTAACTGGAATTTTTGGCCTGAAACCATACGGAGCACATTCTTTGCTGGCAGTTGTGGGTAACAAGTTTTCGTACTGCTTAGGAAACATTAGTGATCCTTCTTACAGGCACAACATGTTGATACTAGGCAATGGGGCCAGATTCGAAGGCCCTTCAACGCCAATAAGAAAAATAGATTCAGATTTCTTTGTTAACTTGGAGGGGATTTCTGTTGGAGGGGAAAAACTTCCGATCGACCAAAGAGAGTTTGTTTTCAACAGTTTGATCGACTCTGGCTCAACGACTACTACGTTAACAAGAGGACTGCTAGATCCTTTAAAAGAAGAGATCAAGAAGTTACTGGATGACGTTCTGGAACGTATTGAAATTATTGATACTGATCGTCTTTGTTATTCAGGAAACATGGTACGAGATCTGAAAGGATTCCCGACAGTGACTTTGCATTTTGCTGGGGGTGCTGATCTGGATTTGAACGTAGAGGCCGTGTTCCAAAGGCTAAATCATTATGATATTTTTTGCTTGGCTATGGATGCTAGTGTGGATGGGGAAAATGTTATTGGAGTATATGCTCAACAGTTCTACAATTTCGGTTTTGATATGAATGCAATGACTGTCAGCATTCAGTACATCGACTGCAGTCTCCTCGATGAATAACTTATCTTTATCTTTTTCGACAATAATAAAACTTCCTTGACGATCCTCTGTACTGATCGTTCCTTATTCTAGAGAGTTCATTCGCCTCTTCCATTATTTTTCTCATGTTGTTTATTTAGACATGACTGACTTGTAGCCAAACACAAGACATCAGTTTCGACTTTCGAATCCTGTCCTGATTATTGTGTTAAATTTCCGGGTGTATGCAGCAATTCCTTTAGTCATTGTTCCCCTGGATTTCCAATGCTAGAAACATATTAGGAAAAATGGTATTTATATATCAACAAAAACTACGATACATGCATATGTAAGAGTGTAAGACACTGCATGGCTAACCATGAAACAATTGCAGAGTTGTATAGAAAAATACACATGTGAAGTACTGCACATGACAGTAGAATCCGTGTTCACAAACCAGCTGGTTTCCCTGACGTTTACTCTGTCTAATGATATTGGTGACGCTGATCTAATAGTTCTAGATGAACTTGCAGCCAAGGATATCATGTCATGAACTTGAATTTTTAGTAGTTAGTGTCTTGATGTACTAATAGCTAACCTGAGACTATCAATTGCTTCAGTCCTGGAAGATTGATTTGGGCTAATTGTATTCATTATCATGTCCACAGACAAACGGAGAGATTCTTGGCCAACTATAATTACATGTCATGTATGAGCTTGAATTCTTTTCATAAATATACTGTCTTGTTGTACTACCTAAGCTGAAACTAGACACCCCATAATCATAATATATAATGAAAAAGAACTCAAGCACACATTATATATGCTGATACAGGTATTAGAATAATTTAGATTTCCTGGAGAACTGTTAGGACATACTTTGTTGAGAGTTTACATCTTACATGCAATCCAAGTTTGCTTTAAAACACCTGGCTAGACATATTTGTACAGAAAGTTATTCCTAGTACTACTACTGAGCTTGTACCAAATTTGACTGCTAGAGTACTGTGTCGATATGGCGAACTCTCATGTTATCCTGCAATTATACTTCTCTGTATTTATTCACCTTTCACCTTTGTTCTTGTTTATACTTCCTTCGAAAAACTGACCGCGGTAGCAATTGCTGCCAAGATTTCGCTCCCCCTTATCCATTGTCTTTCAACTTTTTCACCCTTTTACAAATCAAAGCTGTCCTTTCCTCCAGATGACATCAGATCTGCACTGAGGCCGGAGAGCGGTGATCGGTATATTTTCTTGGTGAATGTGTCAATAGGTGAGCCTCCAGTCCCACAACTTTTAGGCCTGGATTCTGGAAGTGACCTGATATGGCTGGCAGCGTATGATCCCAAGAGATCATCGACTTACAGTAAAATCTCATGTAGTTCCAAGCAAGAATGTTCTCATTACTATAACTCATCTACTTGTGATCAAGAAAAACAATGTTTTTATTATCTCAGTTCTATACAAGGATATACCAGTGGTATCCTCGCAAAAGAAAAGTTCACCTTCGAAACATCTAGTGAAGGCATAATCCAAGTGCCAAATGTAGCTTTTGGTTTTTCACGCAATACCAATTGGCAATCGAATGGCCATTTTGGCCTCAAACCTATCGAAAAAAATTCTTTGACAAGTGTTCTTGGTAAGAAATTTTCATATTGTTTAGGAAACCTAAATGATTATTCTTACATGTACAGCCAGTTAATACTAGGTGATGGAGCCATAATGGAAGGCCCTTCGACTCCACTACAAAGTCGAGAGGAGCAATTTTTTGTCAACTTTAATGGAATTTCCATAGGAGGTGAAGAACTGGATATTGATAAAAAGGAGTTCGGGTACAACACTGTGATCAACTGTGGCAGTGAGTATACCGAGCTAAGTCAACACGTGTATCAGCCACTAAGGAGCAAATAATTAGGAGCAAAATCATGGATTTGATGTACGGTATATGTAATATTATGAGGGCAGTGCCAGAAGAGCTGTGTTACTGGGGAAACTATGTAACAGACCTGAAAGGGTTTCCTTTCGTGACTCTGCATTTCGCGGAGGGCGTAGACCTGGATTTGGGTGTCGACGCACTGTTCTTTCGAAGAAGCCATGCCGTTTTTCTGCTTGGCTATTGTGCTGAGGAGGGTCATAACGTAGTTGGTGTACGCGCTCAGCAGTATTACAATGTTGGTTTTGACATGAATTCAATGCAGGTCAGTTTGCAATATATGGACTGTTCCCTCCTTGAGACTTACAGAACTTAATTAGTGTACTTGCCTATTTTTTATGAACTCTTTTTTCTTATTGACTGACTATTATATATACCAAGTCCACAGCAAAAGCAGCCATGGTAATTTGGTTTACTGTATCAGGTAAGCAAATATCTTGTATATCTAGGTAAATTTCCAAGGCTGAACCTGTCAAACCTGGTCCTTTGATGATAGATTCATGTTAAAATTGTCATTGTGTAACATCTGGCTACTTATAATACACTTGTACCCATTTTCATGAATCATCAAGCTTAAACTAAAATATTATCTTAATCTTCAATCTTCAGACGTGCCTTCTAATCTTGAAGTATATATTTTTTTCGAGAATCCTAATCTTGAAGTACTTAGTACTGGACCACCACAAATAGTTAAAAGGCCGGTTATTTACCAAAAGACCCCCTGGATAATGTCCAATGCTAAATAAACTCAAGCGCCGTTAAGAGCCAACATTCAGACCTCTTGGCGTTGACTCAAATTTGATACCGTTAAATTTCGTATAACATGTCAAAAATGCCCTTTTAACAAAAAATACTGAAAATTCCCAATAACATCTCCAATTTCTGAAAATTAGAAATACATTGTTTATCATCTTCGTCACATGGCTTTGTGGATGAAATCGTGATTGTTCATCGTCTTCCATTTATCTTTTTTTTTTTACAATAAAAGAATAGAGAAAAACAAATGGCGTCGGAGTAACTCAGGTGGCGGAGCTGCTCCGGCACCGGAGTTCCGCCTTGGAGCTATGACACCTCCGATGAGCTGCTCACACACTCCGATCTGGAGCTGTCACAAAGCCCCGGATATCGGACCTGTGATCCGATCCGATGCTCACACAACTCCGGAGCTGCTCTGGTTGAGTTGAAGAGAAAAAAAATAAAAAACAAGAAGAAGAAGAAGGAAGAAGATGAGATGAGATGAGTTCCATTAACTCCATTTATGGTGGTGATTGTTGTCTGTGGAGAGAAATTGTGAAGAAGTTTGATTTGGATTTCAGGGACTTAATTGAATGAGATTGAAAGTTAAAACCCCAACTTTTGAGAATTAGAATGAAGGTAAGGACTGGAGGTCCAAATTATTAAGAAGATATTGTTGGAATTTGATATTTCAGATGACATGGAAGTCAAAAGTCAAAGTAAAATTTGTTGAAAGTTAACAGGAAGGGATCTCAATGCGAAAACTTAACGAAGACAAAAAAAATGAGGGTTTTTTTTAACAGTGAACATTATTCAGGGGTATTTCGATAATAACCCTAGTTAAAAATACTAATAAAATCTTGGATTTTAAGTTTGTCTCCTTGTCCAGCCACTAGTACACTAGCAACTAGCAAGCTACGTGAGTTCTCTTCAATGAAATTAAATTTGAGTTGAATCTTTTTAATATATAAAATTAATTTCAGAAGATTCACCCTATTCAAAATCAAGGTCCAAGATGGAAGAATAATGGGCCTATTTGTCAAGTGTATCACTACAAGTCTCCTCAAGCCAGCAACAAGGCAAGTAGATATATACTGGTGGCTTGTTGATCTACTTAATTACTGTGGAAATTGATGTTGGTAGGTTAAAGAAAACTGAACTGAGCTTTCATAGACTTTTTCTTACTGGCTGGCAAACTATCTCCAAACTGCAAGAGGAAAAAGAATAACAGCATATGGCCATCATGGTTGTAAACAATACATATACACCTAGGCCTGATGCTGATTTCCATTCTTCTACACAACATTGAGAGAGAAAATGGGGTGTGTTTTCTCTTGCATTGCACTACCGGTATCCTCATCGAAATCATCAAAACTCAATAGCAGCATCAAAATTGTACATTACGACGGTTTCATCGAACACTTGGATGCTCCTGTTACAGTTTCGGAAGTCGCTGGACATCCATCAAAGCATCTTATGTTTACTCATGCTCAGCTTCTCTCGTCCTGCAGCACGCCTCTTAGATTCAACGCCTCCTTGGAACCAGGCAGCGTGTACTTCTTGCTGCCATCTACCCTTTTCGGTTCCAATGTGTCTCCGGTAGACTTGGCTCCGATAACTAGGAAGCTGGCTGCATTAGCCCGGGCTAAGTCCAAGTCAGGGGTGAGAAGTGTTTCGTCAAATTTGGGGAGTTATAGCCCCGTTTGGAGCTCGCCAGGGAGAAGTCCTAACCGATTATCACCAGATGTACGCATCAGAACACAAAATGATCTGCTGTTTTGTGGGTCTCCCAAGTCTGGTTCGTGGAAGCCAATTTTGGCTCCTATCAGTGAGAGGATGTTGAATCAGAGAAGCGAATCGGATTTGGTAAATGATGTGAAGGTCGATCGGATATACTAGGATGCATATACAGTAAACTGTGTTTATATGAACATTACAGTTTGTTCAGGTTCTTGATGACTTTTGTGTGTTTGTGAACTTAATACAGTCATACAGAATAGACTGTTTCATATATATGTAGGCTTGATTCTGTTTTTCCTTTTACGTTACCTTTGTCATTTCGGGTTTTCCACTTTTCTGGAGATTTTCACTTGAAATCAAATTAGTTTTGTGTCTCAGGTATATGAACTAAGTTTCTGAATGTAAATACATGAAGAAAGACTATTCTGTTATTGTTTCTAAACCTGTTCATGATGTGAATCTTTTAACTCTGTTGCAGTCCGAACATGCTCTCCTATTTGATCCATATAACAAGTGATTCAAAGTGTTTTGTCTTAAACTCAGATGCATCCTGTTTTAGCAAATGATATGCTGATTTTACTATAATCTATGAAGGTCTGTAATTAATCTGTCAAACGCAAAAATGGTTACTTTGTGTATCAGCATTCGGCATGTACTTCTGGGGAATCAGATAAAGCCTAAATATTTACAAATGGACTGGATATAAGGATCTTGACATAAGAAAACTAAGCGGCTGCTTTTGGAGTGAGACTCTCATAAATCAAAGCAGTGTTCGTAAAGTGAGGGGATTGGATTAGACTATAGCATCAAACACCATGTATACAAACATTCCTCTAGCTCGATTAGTACATTAATATCACGTTTTCTACACGAGTCATGATCAGGGTTCAACAACAATCGGAGCAGGGGGAACCCACTTGCGATTTGGAACACACTCCCATCCAGTTTCATTGCTGTGAGATACCTTGAAATGCTTTGGAGACCAATCCTCTTTAACAGACTTTCTTTCTCTTGCAAGCTCTCTCTGCGTGTCCTCTACACAGGACTTGGCTTCCCTTGCTTTCTCCCAGCTCTTTTCGAGGATAGCTCTGCTCACTTCAGCCCACACAACGGTTGACTCACTCGGTGATATCGCCTGAACCAGAAAAGTGAAAAGGTCAATCAAAAGTGTTATCTGTTGTAGATAAGTATTTGTCTCATCCAACATAGAAATTCAGTATACTGTGCATGTTGATGCAATTTTTTGTACCTTTGGGTCACTAACAACTGGAGTTTTAAGTCCTGAAAGTGCTTCTTTCGCATCGTATATGACAGTCGTTTTTCCAGTGGAGACATCCTTGGCCTCAATAGTTCTACACAATAGAAACAGAAACAAAAATCAGGTAAACAATGTTAGTACTGCATTTACAAGGTGAAGCATTACGAGAGTTTCTGAATGCATGTTGATGAGAAATTACTTATCCCAGTGGCCATTGATCTCGTAAATAACTTTCGATGTTGATGCCTTAAATATCTTCCCTTTTATCGACCTATGTATTGATGGCCTTGGCAAGAACGCATTGCCTCTGTAACATAACTCAGCCTCAAGGTCAGTTTCTTGACAGCAAATCTTCACAGTACCAATCCAATCGACCCTAGGAACTGGTAGAAGTCTAATTACAAGCTTCGGTGAGTTCATTGTATACGTCTCTTTCCTGTCGAGGAGCTTTAACTGCCGCTTTCCTTGAACCTCGGTTTCTATATGTGTGCCTGTCGCATAAAATGTCATCTTAGTAGCGATATTTGATAAAATAGTTATCCAGCCGATAAACAAAGCAATGTGGATTACCGTAAAACCTTGACGCCAGCGAATGACACCATAATGTCTCGATTTTTTCTTTGTCATCAGTTGCATGTAGCACAGCGACTGGCTGATGATGCGAAACCTGGACAACATCGTAAAAGTTGCAAATGAATTCAAAATCGAAAAGATTCAAAAAGCTCTCGCAAACACCCCACAAAACACATACCTGTTCGAGCAGGACGTTGAGCGTTCCCCTGGAGACATGATGAGTCTCCCCAAGAATAGGATTGTAAGGCGCCAGGCCAAAAGCCAACGGCCTTAACGTCGAAATGTTCCACGCGACAACTGACAGGAATCGTTCCAGCGGAGTCTCCTGATGGTTGCATTTGCTCAACAAATCGGAACTAATGGCATAAACTGATTCTCCATAGCATTGGAGCTGTGACTTTGGAATGTTGAACACGGGCGGAAGCTGGAGGCGGCTGATGTCGGATCCAGGCCGTATGGTCGAGAGGAGGCCGAGAATACGTTGTATGATGTTTGGAGCTCTGTACTTGGGATCTGATGATGATGAGGAAGGTTTATCCTCATCAAGCGAGAATGGAGCAGTTAATACAGCAAATTTTTTATCAAAATGATCCCCTTCTGTTACCTGCAACACCATACCTAAAATTATTACCTAAACCGGATCTGCTATATATGCCTAAACACAATTGTGAATCAGAATCACAAAGATCACACAAAAACTATAAAAGAACTAAGGATTTGGGTTCTGTCCAAACACAACTAACTCCCTTTTGGTTAACTTCCAAGAAACTACATGTAGGCTACAAGAAGTTTATAGATGGGTATAAATACACACACACTGCTGTAAATCTGAAGTTTGCATTTAATGTATGATGACCATAGCAGAAGTAAAAGGTAACCGTCTGTATTGTAGATGATTACACTTGGTGGTTTTTCTTTTTTTTAAAAAAAAATCCTTTTTCCAGTAAATTATTTAAATTCTAGTAACGCAATATAAATTACATAACAAGTGACATCAGCATCAACTCAATTCAAGAAATCTAACCTAAGATGCAGAAAAATTAATAGTAACATAATTGAGATTAATTAATATAATGAATAGTTAATTATTTAACAGTACACTTAATAATTGGTGCGCTTAGTTGCCGGCGGAAGTTAATGTTCCATAGCCGAAAGCTTAGAAAACACCAAACAGGCAAATACATATACATTGCTTTGACATTCCCCACAAACAATATGCCTTCACACGTTAATATTCAAATAATCATACTTTATTAAGCTAATTGTGTTACTTTGTAACTGATCCATTACCTTATTTTAGGTTAGTGACTAAATATTTTACTACACTCTTTCAAATTAATAGTGTTCTTCAACACTTGAATGACATTTCTACCCTGCACTGACAAAGTTCTTATAGTTAATGCAGTGGCTACAGGAAGAAGATAGTCCAGTTTGAGTAGCATGACTGGGAATACGATCAGATGTCTTTCTGTAGTATCTCATTCAATGTGCATGTTGAAGTTGAACAGTGTCTAGTAACTAGTACGTATATTATGTATTTCGTCTGCTACGTCATCATTTTTGTCGGAAAATTGATCGGAGTACTAAAATTGGTTAGGGTGTTGAAGTGACTACCAAAATTGGATACTACCACGCTCGATTATAAAAAAAAAAACAAATTACCCTATTAGGGGAAATTCATCATTTCATTAGATATCACTTATCAGAAGATGAAGCAAGTACTATAGTGCAAACAGAAATAAAAACAGAGAACTAAAGAGTAACTAACTCCCTCACTATCCTGATCCTGAACTATATCTCTACTTAAGGAATGAGCTAGTTGATTGCCTTTAACGAAGAACGTACGTGGCTGAAGCTCAAGGAACTAAAACGCTGAGCATTTAATTCATCTTCATCTTATCAATCAAGTGTCTCGCAGCAAATAGCAGATCGGGAGTTGCCAGTTGAGTTCTTTAATCACCGATAGACAGTCGCTTTCGAGTAAGACCATGCCCCCAGCCTATTTCAGCTGCTAGATCATTCCACAAGCTGCTGCTAGGACCTCGGCCGATCCCAATTCCATGGATTAGAGGTAAGTGGTAACTCTCAAAATCAATGAGGATGGAATGGAAGTGATCGCCCATACTTAGCGGCTGGGCATTTTAAAAAGAGGTTCACTGAATCTTGACAAAGAGGGCATATAAGATGGTCCAATTTGAATAACATGGTTGGGAATAAGATCAGATGTCTTTCCGTAGTATCATTCAATGTGTATGTTATTAACTGGTTGAACAGTATGTGGATTTGCACAAGATTTTCCGTCCTATTTGTTTATTGTATCCCGCTCATGTACACCAATATAATGAACTGAAAAGTAAAACCACCC
>JAYMSL010000209.1:0-30325 GCA_036897195.1 Plantago coronopus
GGGTAATCGAAATATAGTCAATATTGGTGTCTATTTGTAGATAATTTAAAAATATAACCGTTACGAATTATTTCAGAATTTTTCATTTATTAATTAAACTAGAAAATTTAAAAAACAAAAAAAAAAAGAAAACTAATTGAGGTGGGCCAGCAGGCCCACCTCAATATTACAGCAACGCCATCTCGGCGTATCACGCCGAGATGGGCTTGTCGTCTGGGACGACAAGCCATTTTGGCGCCCATTGGGGCGCCAGAAGCTTGTCGTCCCAGACGACAAGCTTGATGCCAGCCCCCATTGGGGCTGGTCTAAAGGTGACATCCATAAAAATTAAAAATGGGACTAAATGTGACATTCCATTAAAACATTTGACACTAAAAATAACACTCCTTTAAAAAAATTGGAACTATGATACAGATTCAAAATGTAATAAGTTAAGGCTTCTTCGGTTGTAAATTGAAAAAATAAAAGAAATTCAATTTAGTTTAAAAGAACCAAAATGTAACTGTTATCTATTAATGTTTAAAACATGATTACAATTACTAGCATGGTAATTAAAAATAATGCGCCCTAAAACATTAAAATGCAATAAAAATTGATAAATGAGTGTAAAAAACATAAAATTAGAAACTGGAGGACTACAAGTATCAAACCGAAAAAACATAATTTGACATTTAACCTACTATCACGTGGTACGCACGTGCCGACAACGGTCGCGGCAACTAAAACTAACCGCCGTCAAAACCCCCTCTCACATAAAAACCAAAATCTTTAGGGTTTTGCACTTTCTCTCTCCACCATCTGTCTCCGCCTCACTCTCTCTCATCAGCCAGAACAGAGAGACGAGTCCTAATGGCGCAATCACTGGAGCTTTTGCTGATTCAATTCTTGATGCCGGACAACGATGCCCGGCGCCAGGCAGAGGATCAGATTAAGCGCCTCTCCAAGGACCCTCAGGTGGTTCCGTCGCTTATCCATCACCTCCGCACCGCTAAGACTCCTAATGTTCGTCAGCTCGCCGCTGTGTTACTCAGGAAGAAGATTACTGGTCACTGGAGCAAGCTCTCGCCTCAGCTGCGTCAGCTTGTTAAGCAGTCATTGATTGAAAGCATCACATTGGAGCACAGGTTTGGTCTTTTCAGCCACCTTGATGATTCATTTCTGTAATTTTATTTTGTTTTTACTTTTGAATATAATTGCAATTGTCTTCTCTGGATAAAAATGTTAGTCAATTGTGAATGCTACATATAATTGAATGGGTTTCATAAGTGTATGTGTTAGCCGTAGATGAAAGATTAGTTAATTTCGGTCGAATTTACATGCCCATGTCTTAATTGAATTAGTTGTGGTCGATTTCTGATACCAAATTTTAGTTTTTGACAATGCATTTTGAAGCAGCCAATCAATATGTCTAGTCACTTAGAAAGGAGGTATTCTCTCTGTGCCTTGCAAGCAAATGGAAAAATTCGCGCATGGCATGCTATTGATTTTTGCACGATTATGATCCTTGGCAATTATGGAGAGCAATTTATGTAGTTAGATTTTAGTTGATTTCGGTTGAATTGCTTCACTAATAAAAATAGTCGTTGTCGGTTCCTGTTGCTACAAATTATTTGTTCCGAATGTTCTTATAAAAGGTCGATTTTTTTGTATAAGGACTCATGAATGAATTCTATTCTACATGCTCTGCAGTGAAATACTAAACTTTGTGCATGTTTGTCTGGTGTGGATTTTTATTTTGCAGTTTTTTTTTACTGCCTGGCCTAAAAAATTATCACCAATCACATAAATCATTTTATGAAAGTTTAACTAAAGTGTAGTAATTGGCGTATCCCTTCTCCTTCCCGACGTGTGCTGTAGCCCTGTATATTTGCATATAGATGGGCATATTACATAAACTACAAAGAAGTCTCTTGGAAGACAGTCTTTTAAGGATGGAGAAACATTATTACATGTATAAGTAAGAACATTGGTGTTAATTCAAAACATCAGTGGTTAAAGGTGTGTTTTTAATACAAGAAAATACATTTAGTGAAGAACATCGTTTTGATTAAAAAATCACGATTTTTTTTAAGAACATCAGTCCGTCTCTTCTTAAGTTAAAAATAGACTGTCTCGTACAAGTCTTTGTTTTCTCGTGAAAAGGTACATTCTTGCATAAAATAGACCCATACTATGAATAAATTTTGGTTAGTTTCTGTTGCTACAAATAAATTAATGTCGATGTACTGTAAGAATGCCAATTCATGTCTAGTCATCACTCACGTGAGAAGTCTTGCTCTATGGCTTGCATGCAAATGTTAACATACATGTAACTTGAACATATATTTTCACACATTGTATTTTTCATTAATATGATATTCGATTGGATGAAAGCAATTCAAGTATCTCCTCTGCTCTCCTAACAGCGAATGCAACTAGCATTTTTATGCTTGTTGATTTGGAAATTCTGTTTAAATTTGATTCTCTATGATGTGAAACTCACGTCAATGACATTCCTTTCTATCACTTGTTGCGTCTGGGGAATGTCAAGTGTTGTTGCATGCATTTATTTGCCCCAAGTTACGCTCTGTTGCCACAATTCTTATTTGATTGGTCGTCTGATGGCTAGAATGACACTTAATTTTATTGTTTTGGCAGTCCGCCAGTAAGACGAGCCAGTGCAAATGTGGTGAGTATTATTGCAAAATATGCTGTCCCAGGTGGAGAATGGCCTGATCTGTTGCCGTTTTTATTTCAATGCAGTCAAAGTGCACAGGAAGAACACAGAGAAGTATATATTCCCCCTCTAATCTTTAATTACAAATTTTGATTGGGTTGCGCACCTTAAACTGTTGAAGTGACTGATGTGCATTTAATGGTTATACTCTTCTTTGTCCTCTCCCAAAACATGTTATTCAGGAGACTCTCGTGGGCGTGTCAAGTAGCAAAACCTGATGACATATAGGATAGACACTAAAGACTTTTTTTTTGTTTTGTTTTTGTAGTTTTCTTTTATTGATACTGCATGGTCAAATATTTTCTTTTCCTAGGATCTTCCTAAGCTGTATTACCAAGAGAAGTGTGATATTGCTGCGTTTTGTGTAAACCTTTAGTTTATTAGCTCCGGAACAGATATTCAATTCCTTTCATTTGTGTAGGTTACATGCCGATATCTGCTGATGATGTTAAAATTGAAGCCACATATATAAATGTATAACAAAGTACAGCATGTTTATTTTTCACCGCATCTTTTTTTGGAAGCGGCAAAGTGAGGAGAGGATCAATAATGGTTCCCCATTTACCCCCGAGATGACTTGAACCCTTTTTTACTCTTCGTAGATATTTTTCTGACAATTGTGGTTGATATGTATCTTGAAGAGAATTACAAAATAATTAATTTGCTAAGCTATACTGACTGTAATATATATCCCTCAAATGGGCAGCTCAACCTGATATTTACAGTTTTCCAGCAGGATGATGTGGGTTATAAAAATTTGCAAGCCAGGAGGGATACTACTGAGCAACATTGAACTGAGTAGTTGTTTTAGTTATAATGTTTTGATTGGTTAACTATATGGAAGTGCTTCTTTATTAATGATCATCATACAGCGACAATAGCTTTTGCACACTTTATTTGGCATGAAAGAGTTCACACACCACCTTCACTGACCAGTTCAGGAACTTTGGTGTTATTTATTTTACTTTTTGGTATGTGTGCCTCCTGAGCCAAGCTAAACAAAATTTTCTTGCATTTTTTGTGGTACTAGGTGGCATTGATACTGTTCAGCTCCTTGACCGAGACTGTGGGAAATTCCTTTCGTCCATATTTTAGTGACTTGCATGCTCTGTTGCTCAAGTGCTTACAAGATGAGACAAGTACTCGTGTTAGAGCTGCAGCATTGAAGTAATGTTTTGTTTGGATTTTTTTACAGTATGTCTTTTTGGATAAAATATAATTGAGAAGAAAAAACTGACAAGTTGGTATTTTTCTATACCAGAGCAGTTGGTTCTTTTCTGGAGTTTACTCATGATGAGGCAGAAGTGGTTAGTGATTTTGCTCTCTGTACTGTTTGGCTTGTTATAACTTAACTGTGAATTTTTGTTCCTTTGTAAGGGGCTGAATAAGGAATTCACGCATGGACAACGCATATTACCCGAAGAAAAAAATGCACATATTTGATTGTTTCGTCTATTTTATGGTCAAATTGCTCGTGTTAATCTGATAGTTATATCAAACTGAAACACTGTTTGAATGGCCTGTAGACCACATACAATAGTAGATTTTTAAACAAATTAGACAAACTGGCAAAGAATAAAGATAAGGCATAGTAAGATTCAAGTGTATCTTTGGCTGCATTTGATCATCTTGTATACGGAATAATTTCTAGACTATGGTGGATGTCATATGCGATTGATTGTGCAAATCCTAAGGCTCACATGTCGATGCATTTCAGTTAGTACTTTGGTGGTTGTGGCTTTTTGCATGACATGGTATAATAGGCTAATAGCTATTTCTATTCTCATGCAGATCAAGTTCCGAGAGTTTATTCCCAGCATTTTAAATGTAGCAAGGCAATGCCTTGCTTCCGGTGACGAGGATATTGCTATTATTGCTTTTGAGATATTTGATGAGCTAATTGAGTCCCCTGCTCCACTTCTCGGGGAATCTGTCAAAGCCATTGTTCAATTTTCTCTTGAAGTTTGTGCAAGTCCTAATCTGGAATCTAGTACTCGGCATCAGGTTAGCAATGCCTTTAAGATGAGTTATACCTGTCTGGAATTCACTACTCTGGTTAATGTTATGTATGTTGGAGTGGTTTTGTCCTGACATGTGTCTTGATGTTTGTTTGTTCGATATGTTAGGGCATTCAAATTATTTCATGGCTTGCAAAATATAAATCAAATTCCCTCAAAAAGTACAAGCTGGTTGGGCCAATCCTGCAAATTATGTGTCCATTACTTGCAGAATCAACCAGCGGAGATGAAGATGATGATCTGTCACCGGACCGAGCTGCTGCAGAAGTTATCGATACAATGGCTATAAGTCTTCCAAAGCAAGTGTTCCCTCCTGTCTTTGAGTTTGCTTCCGTGAGCATTCAGAACGCTAATCCAAAATTCAGGGAAGCTTCTGTTACTGCTTTAGGCATTATTTCAGAAGGCTGTTTGGAATTGATGAAAGGCAAGCTGGAACCTACTCTTCAGATTGTCTTGGGAGCTCTTAGAGATCCAGAACAAATGGTGCGTGGAGCAGCTTCATTTGCACTTGGCCAGTTCTCTGAGCATTTGCAACCAGACATAATACTTCACCATGAAACTGTTCTTCCTTGTATTTTGAATGCCTTGGAAGATACATCTGATGAAGTCAAGGTAATGATGTGGTTAATGTAATTATTATTAACTTGTTGCTACATTTCCTCTTTACATAACTTGACCACACATTACTTGTCTTAACAGGAGAAGTCATATTATGCATTGGCAGCATTTTGCGAGGACATGGGCAGCGCAATTCTCCTGTTCCTGGATCCTTTGATGGGGAAACTACTTGGTGCCCTACAAAGTAGTCCCCGTAATTTGCAAGAAACATGCATGGTAAGACATAAGTGC
Organism: Plantago coronopus; assembly: GCA_036897195.1. NCBI lineage: Eukaryota > Viridiplantae > Streptophyta > Magnoliopsida > Lamiales > Plantaginaceae > Plantago > Plantago coronopus. The sequence continues at coordinate 5,584 of JAYMSL010000209.1, forward strand.
ATGTGCATTTGAAATCTAGTGATTGAATTTAATCACTAAAGATTGCCTTCATATTGTAGTCTGCCATCGGGTCGGTTGCCACTGCTGCAGAACAATCTTTTCTTCCTTACGCAGAAAGAGTTCTTGAGTTGGTGAAAATCTTCATGGTGCTGACAAATGACGAGGACCTCCGGTCACGAGCAAGGGCTACTGAGTTGGCTGGAATAGTTGCAATGACTGTTGGAAGGGCAAACATGGAACCCATTTTACCTGCCTTTATTGAAGCTGCAATAGCTGTAATGATTCTGTCAACTTGCAAGTCTTTGTTTGTCATTGTGCCATCTTTGATGTTGTGGTTTATGTATGTTCTATTTCAGGGTTTTGGCTTGGAGTACAGTGAGCTCAGAGAGTACACTCATGGATTCTTCAGTAATATAGTGGAACTTCTTGAAGATGGATTTGCACAGGTAACAATTACTCTGTAGCTGTTAAGTATATTTGCAGATGCATCTGGTATCTTAATTTATCCATGGCATAATGGTGCAGTATCTCCCCCACGTGGTCCCCCTGGTATTTTCTTCGTGCAACCTAGATGATGGTGCTGCTGTGGACGTTGATGATTCAGACGAGGATGAAAATGTGAATGGATTTGGTAGTGTATCATCTGATGATGAAGCACATGGCGAACCAAGAGCTCGTAATATTAGCGTGAGAACTGGTGTTTTGGATGAAAAGGCAGCTGCTACTCAAGCTCTTGGCTTATTTGCTCAACACACAAAGAGCTCATTTGCACCGTATCCTCTTAACTGTTTGTAGTATATTTGCATTAAATCTGCTGGTGGAAATTCCCACGTGTTTGGAAGCCTTAATTTGTGTTACAGATACATAGAGGAGAGCTTGAGGATATTAGTAAGACATTCTACGTACTTCCATGAGGATGTTAGACTTCAAGCAATAACTTCCCTAAAACGTGAGTAATAGATAGTTTCAATGTGCTTGAATGATATATTGTATGGCTAATAATCTGACATGGGTTTGGGACTTTGGGTAGTGGTAGCTGCACTGCCTGTCTATGGCTTTGAGAAATCACTTGTTCATATGTTTCTTCCCCCGCCCTAGTTATAATTTGTACACTCATTTTTATTCAAGCAGTATACCTGTCTGACATTAGAAAGGCTTCAAGCTGAAACCATGTTTACATGCATGCTGTTCTTTCTGACATGGCATTAGAGATTTTAACTGGTTTCTTTTTTCCAATATGGTGAATAAATATTTCCATTTTCCCAAAATTTGTAACTGTTGTAAGAGCAGAACGTATGTGGTGGATGTCACGAAGATAGGTTAGCTTTCTTTTGTGATTTCATGATCTCATAATCTTTCTGTTCATTTTATTCTGAGTGTCTGATCCATGTGTTATTGCATTTTGGCTGACCTACTATTCCTCACTGATGTTAAACTGTCGGTCTTACATCTGATTTTCTTCTAATTGACAGATATTTTGACAGCCATGCAAGCAGTTATCCAGAATCACAATGTGAGTTTGCAGAAGTATTTTGATCCACTTCACTCAGCTGCACCGTCCTGTAGTAATTTACTATCATTGCATTATTCATGTAGGGAAATGAACATCTTGATGTGTGGACAAGTATTGGGTAATTTAGTTTGATACAGCTCCTAGTTAAACCATTATACATCAAGTTTGAACTATTTGATACTAATTTGAAAAAATGTTGCATCTGTTTATCCTATTGATCTACTAGTTTCATATGTGTGATGTCCATTTGTATTATAGATCTTCTGGTTATTGAGATTTCTTAATCTTATATCTGCTGCAGGAAGGACTTGAGAGAACAAAAGAGGCTTTTGGTGAGAATGATTATTTGAGATCACAGCTTCAAGGGTTTCTTAATTCTCGCTGTCATGACTAAGCTGTTTTTGTTTTTCTTTGTTGGTAGACACTATCATGAACATTTATATCAAAACAATGACTGAAGATGATGACAAGGAAGTTGTTGCTCAAGCCTGTATGAGTGTAGCCGAGATCATTAAGGATTTTGGATACATGGCTGTAGAACCTTGTAAGTTGTCAAACTTCATCTGCTCTTTCGTATCTCATTGGCCTTTCATGTGTCATCGTATGTCTATCCTGGTGCTAATTAACAAATAATCTGGTCATATCTCTGTTTTTGGCTTTAGACATGCCACGGCTAGTTGAAGCAACTTTAGTGTTACTCCGAGAGGAATCTGCTTGTCAGCAGATTGAGTCAGATGGTGAGATTGACGAGGAAGATTCTGAGCATGATGAAGTGCTCATGGATGCAGCTTCTGACCTTCTTCCGGCATTTGCAAAGGCAATGGGTGATCAATTTGCACCAATCTTTTCTCAGATGTTTGAGCCTTTAATGAAATTTGCGGTTAGTGAGCTTCTGGTATCTCTATAGCTTGATGAATATTAGAGAATGACAATAAATTAATTTAACCTCTCTTAAAGTTCTACTGTTAGCTGAGATGAAATATTTTCATGTTGGACTTTCAGATGAAATTATTCTTTTCAGAATGTCATTATGTTTTGTTTTGGGTCATATGGTTTCTCATGATTTGTTGTCCAGAAACAATCGCGTCCACCACAAGACAGGACAATGGTCGTTGCAACCCTTGCAGAAGTTGCCCAGCATATGGGTGCTCCAATTGCTACCTATGTCGATGTAATTTTTTAGAAATATCCTACTTATTAGTTTCTTCTCAGTTAAATCTTTTATATGTAAGAGATACTGCTACCATCTTTCAGGCTGTGATGCAACTTGTACTTAAAGAATTAGGATCACGAGATGAAACCAATAGGAGGAATGCAGCATTTTGCGCTGGCGAGCTGTGCAAGAACGGTGGCAACTCTGCTCTGAAGTATCCTTTTACCAGTCCAAAATACTCATTTACATATGTTCCTTTTGCAATCATGCGGCAGAAGAATCTTCAATAGATATCGGGGAAACTTGCATCTAGAGAGGAGCTGGAATAAAATTGCAAAAAACGACATTGCTGTACTTTAGGATTTTGAATAACTAAAAGTCCAGCGCAGGTTTTCTTTTGCAATTTGTATTTTCAGATGGTCTCTTGGAGCAATTTGCCCTAGATATTAATCACTAATGACGTTCCAATAAGATAAAACAATAGCCATACAAATGGAGACGTTCCATTTGCACATAATTCTGAATCATTTCAGTTGTATCTTTCAAATCTTTCTAAAACACGCATCAACTTTTGGGTCTATTACCTTTCTGCCTGCATCTGCATGATGGTTTTACCCCTATTCTTGGCTGACAATTATGCTACTGAAATGTACTCCTTTCGGTGGTGACTGTCTGAGATTGTTCTCTCACTGTATGTACGTGTTCCCTAAATTTGCGATAGATATTATAACGATGTTTTAGGTCGCCTATTTCCATTATTTGGGGAAGCTGAATCAGATAATGCTGTGATGGACAATGCTGCTGGTGCAGTAGCAAGAATGATCATGTCCAACCCACAGTCCATTCCTTTGAACCAAGTCGGTTCTCTACTCCTGTATCGTTTACTTCATTCTCGTTTCTGCAAACAAGTGGTTCTCATTCTCTCATTTTTCAGGTGCTTCCTGTTTTCTTGCAAGCGCTTCCCTTGAAAGAGGATTTTGAGGAGTCAAAGACTGTCTATGAATGCATCAGTACCCTTGTTTTATCATCTAATTCTGCGGTACTTAATTATTTGATTTTTCATGTCATTTTTTTGTCTAGTATGTCCTTCAGTTTCCATGGTCACATATATGATGTATCCAGCTTAATATGTTTCCAACTTTTCCCAACTCTTAGAGAATAATTTATTTATGAATTTTGCAGATACTCTCTTTTGTTCCACAAGTGGTGAATATATTTGCTCAAGTTGCTGCATCCCCAACTGAAACTCCTGAAGTTAAGGTGCACATTGGCAGGGCAGTCTCTCACCTCATGTCACTTTATGGCCAACAGATGCAACCTATACTGGCCAATCTTTCACCTACACATGCCAATGCTCTAGCAGCAATCGCTCATCAAAGTCGATGACATTCTTCGTGGTTCCTCACGCGTCTCTCTAGAAAGCTTCTAATCTTGTCTTTCTCATCTATAGGGTGATCATCATATGATGCCGGCAAGGTATGTAAATGCATGAATATAATGCTGTAATGGGTATATATAATTATGACACGGCTTTCCATATTTCTGCATTGGGTCCCTAACTCTACACTTCAATTATATTCTGCAGATTTTAGCTGTACTTGTTCTTTCAGCTGGCGTTTGTCGGGTCTGTCTTCCAGTATGCGGCACCGTCTCAATTTTTGTGTGTACTCTTTACTTTGGTACTTGTTTGGTACATTCTTAGGAGTTTATTTGTGCAATTCTTTAGGCTTGTCGCTATGCAATAATTATTTGATAGCTCAGCCTAGCAGGTATGTCGAGTTTTTTGTATTGCATAAGGTGCAATGAGGTGTGCATAGGGGTTTTGCTGTATTTATTTTTCATATATTTCACATCTGATATGTAATGATTAAGGATCATTAACAGTCGAGATCATATAAAATGCTAGTATACTGGATTTTGTTTTTGTATTGAAATGTAGTTTCTAGAATGCAGATTGTGTTGGCTTGATTCAATTATTTTGTTTGCATGAAAAGAGGAATTTGTGCTGATGCTTGCATTTCTGCAAATCTGCAAAGAGTATCGCAGGAATAGAACCTCAGACAACTTCAGTATGTAGGAGAGCTTTCTCAAAGATTCACCAAGTTTCCATCAATTAAGACTCAACACTTGGATGATTGAAATATCCATCAATTATTTAGAATCCTTTGGAATCATTGAATCTTGTTTATGTTCATTCTGAGGGTCAATTTAATTCATTTCTACTCGCATGCTCAATGGGTTAAGCCACAGCCCACAGTTGTTGCCATTGGCGATTCATTCTGTTTTTTCAGCATCCAACATTTTTGTGATTGTATGCACTTCACAGTTGTAAACAGAGGCATTTCAGAGATTCAGTTCCAACTGCTGCTACTTGGAGCTAGTGTCATTTGTTAGGACATCCGTGCGAAGTTAGTTAAAAAGTTGCGAAATGAAGTGGGTTTAAGATCACGAATCGAGTCAACTGACAACTTTCAAAACAAACTGGAAGGTTTCCCACAATGACTAGAGCATAGCCACGGTCCACGACATGCAGTCCGTCTTCGAGCTGCATGTGTCCCAAGTCCATTGTGAATAGTATATACTTACCTGTCTGATGTATTGTATTTAGGCTTTGATAGAGAAAAACCAAAGGTACGGACGACAGAGTACAATTGCACTAGGATTGTTTGACATGTGAAGCATGACTTATCATTAAACATATGCAACATAATAGTACATATTGTACAACCAAAATTTCCACTATTTTGCTCTAATATTCTTCTTAAAAGGCGGACTTGGCAGGGAACGTTACTCTTCACTGGTTGACATCCTAGTGAAGAGTAACGTTCACCCCGTTGCAGAACCACCGCAAGAAAAAAAGAGTTCAACTACTACAAATGTTGCACCAAATCGAAACACAAGATCATCGAATCCATATAGCAAGCAACTTCCACAAAAGTTCACCTTTGTGAAGAATGTAAATATGTATAAAAACAAAACGTTAACGTGTTGAGGTGGTCTCCTTGAACATGAACCTGACAATGTTTGAATCCAACAAAGAGCTGAACAGCAGCAAGCAGCCTATTTGTCGTCCCCATCGTCACTGGAATCAAAACCAGGCAAAAGGCCAGGAATGGATGTGTTCTCGATAACCTTCTTAGGATTCTTGGATGCCTGCTTAATGGCGTCCTGAAGGTTCATTTCACCGCGTCCTCCACTTAACCATCCACCAAATGATTTGACCGGATTGCACAACGCACCTCTGATTTTGAGAGCCACAGAGATCTCAGAGACTTGCCAAACTAGGGTGAGCACAATCATTGTTGAAACCAGACACTGTATTATAAAATTCTGCCTCTTTACATTCTTGAGCTCTTTGATTATTGCCTCTTCATTCTTTGAGACTGCCTTGCTATCTCCCTCTTGTTCGATTTTCGATTCTTCCGGAGGATTCTCCTCTTCTTCTACTTGTATTGAATCTAACTGGTTTAACATCTAAAGTAAGATTCATACATGGATAGTTCCACTTGCAACATTACACCCACACTGAAATTAATAACCAGTTACTAAACAGAAAACAAGCTGCTTTTTTTTGGAAGCGGATAAATAATGGTTCACCATTTCCCCGAGGTGACTCGAAAATAAGCTCAATTGAAAAAGTTCCAATTCTTATCTGGATATCCAAATCATGTTCTCCTCTTTCACCTTTACTAAATACAGAGTCCAATCAATCATTATCCTGGAAATCTATAAGAACATTTACAGCAAATGTAAAATCCAGAACAATTTCCATGCAATTTGAATCAGATTATACTCCATCTAACAACAAAATGGTATCGAATATTGAGAATTGGATCGAATTTGATGAATTTAAAGATGAAATCTTAGCGTACCTGAGAAAGTAAGTTATTGAGAATCTGGTTGGGGCGGTTTTGGGCACCTGGCGCCGCCAAGCTGGGGTCGTGTTCGTCGATGAGTTGTTTGATGGCTTGACGTATGATATCGACCTTCTCTTTTCTGGCCATTTCTGTTCTGCAAATTGACGTGGTTTTGCTTCGTCTTCATATCATTTTCTGCACTGGTAGCAGCATCCCAAATGATAACCATTAACCAGCAACCAATGTAATGCAACAGATGATAAAATAATATATAAAGTCGCATTGGTACAACACGACACAATCAGAGTGTGACACGGGCCTTTTTCGTAGCCAGGTGTCAGTTAGGATCCAATCCCAAAATTATCATCAATCACTTCACCGGAGAAGACACTAAAACCGGACTAAAATGTCCTTTTGCCGGCCGGTTCTCCTCCCCACCGCCGTTCCGCGCGCATTCCTTCGTCGGCATCCGCCGCCATCTCAAATTGACATCCAAAATTCTCCATTTTCACTCCAAACGAATCAGGGAAAGAGGAAAGAATTAGCTCCACTAGCTTCCTCGCTGCCTTTCGACCTGTCGCCTCCTCCAATTGACCTCGATGATGATGATCCTGCAGTAAGCTCCTCTCCTCTCCACCTTCTAGTTTAGTCACAATTCGAAATTCGAGTAATTAGAACTTAGAAGAAAATTGGGAAAAGTAGTTTTGTAGCTTCATGAGCTCGATTCTCATCTGAATTTCATAGCATTGTGCATTTTCATACGATAACCGAAATGAATGGATATGATCGAGGTGTTTAAGAAGTTGTTGATTTAGAGCTACTTGATGGATATCAGGATATGCACACAGCACACAGGCACAATGCAAGTCTTCTGTTTATTTTTATATATGAGTAGAAGTGAGGAGAGCTACTTGGTTGATCATTATGCTGTTTGATAAACTTGATAAAGTTGGTTTGATAAAAGCTTTTGTGTTTATGCAGCTTAATGGACTAGATGTCGTATGTATTTCATAGCATTGTTTTTGTGTGTACATGTGAGGTAAAAAAACTGATTGCTTCTGCTGAGGTCTTTGAAATAGTTTTGGATTTAGAGCTACTTGATGATGGAGTGTTTGAATTTCAGTCATGTGAAAATGTTCCAATCATGAAGAAAGTGAATGGTTTACTCTTTTTAGGAAACAAGTGCAGTAGTTGAATCAGAGTATGGGGCATCAGCAGACACATTAGACAATGACGAGGAGGCATTGGATGCCTTTGAGAACGGTGCTGTGGTATGTGGATGGTTTATTTTCTTTTGTATTTGTGTTTTTTTTTGTTCGAGTCTTTCATTTTCGTTATTGCTTTAGTCATTGGAGTATTTCTTTACATTTTATTTTGCTGCAAGAGGCCCTTTCTGTCTGCTTGAACTTTCTAAAGTGGCATGGTAATAATATCTGGATAGGAATAATATTGTTTTACCATGAAAAGGTAGAGTCCACAGAATGAGCTGCTCTGGTTCATGTATGCTAATCTGTTTTCCTTGAAATATGAGTTTGCTTATAGATTGTTTCACTGCTTTTAGTCCAGCTTATACTGTACTTGTTATCTTTTTGTTTGATGGATTCTTATTTCCTTCTATGGTTTATTTTCTTTCTAATGTGTAGGTTGTGGATCTTTCAGATTATGGGCGGATAAGAGGTACTTTTTAGCAAAGAATAAACATGTCCTTTGAAGTTTTGATCAATCTTTAAGATTATATTTGTGACCTATTATGGGATGAGAATGCAGTTATTTCTGGGAGTAAATATTAATCCCTTGGCTATTGATAGGTAAATCAATAGGCCATGCAACACTTTGGCCCGACTCTTATCGTTAGATATCACTTTTTTCGTAAAAATTAGATCTTGTTCTCACAAGACTTAAATCATGCTATATAAAGATACAACTACCCTAGGTCACTAGTGAACACGTACCTTAGGGAAACTTCACATGCTATAGAAATATATTCCTATACTTAAAACTTTGTCTGTGCCAATCATTTCTACTTTCTACTGGAGGACCTAATGCTGTTGGTAATGAAAGATGGGAAGCAAATTATGAGCATTCAAATTTCAGTCATTGTATTTGTATGCACAAATCTTTTGCCTCTGAAATAAATTTTTTTAAAAAGGAAGAAACAGCAAAAACGTGTGCATGCCTTATGTTAGCACATTCTGACATAACTCAAGCTATTTAAAGAAATCTATATATATACTTATGTATACATCTCAAGTGAATGCATCAATCATTACATTGCATACCATTCTTTTATGTAGTAGACTAGTAGTAATTGATTTTGTTGTTGTGGGTTTCTTATGAAGTCAGTGGGGAAGACCGCATTCAGTTTCTTCACAATCAAACTACTGCAAACTTTGAATGCCTTAGTGATGGCCAGGTTGTCTTTCTGCATAGTAGGGATCTCCTACCCCTCGTTTAATCAGTTTTGTAATGCTTATTAGTTCATTGAATAATACTTGTAGGGTTGCGATACAGTCTTTGTGACACCAACTGCCCGAACGATTGACATATCTCATGCATGGATCATGGTAACTCTGAGTTATTTTTTGAAACAACTTTATAAGAAGCTCAATGTTGCATCATACAAGCTCGGTCGCCGTTGATTCATTTTGTTACTCGTATATTACATGGAAACAGAAAAATGCAGTTGTGCTGGTGGTCTCCCCTATGACATCTGAACGGTTAACAGAAATGCTGAAGAAGTATGTTCTTATGTACTTCCTGTTAATATTCTTAGAGAAATAAAAAATCATCCCATCCATGAAAGTATTAGTACTCCTATTATGGTAACATAGACATTAAGAAAAATAAAATATTCCATTCAGAAGTTCTGGTCCCTTGATTAGATATTTTGAAAAGGATATGTCAATAAGTGACAAAACTTTTCAGCTTCACATTTGAGGATGCCATATTTATACAAAACGTAAAGAGTATCAATAGTACTAATTCAGCTATACCTTAACGTTAAGGTCTACATCAATATGAAAAATACGGCATCTGTTTCAAACACAATTTTCACTTCTACTCCATCCTCTGATTGTAGGATATACAACAAATAGTTTCTAAAATCTGCTATACATCTTTCTTATGCAGGTACATATTTTTTGCGGACAAGGTAGAAATTCAAGATATTACAACCCAGACAAGCATGTTTGCAATATTGGGACCTAAAAGCAGCAAAGTAAGTATTTATGTTCATGGGCTGAGCGGTCTTTCCTTTATTGCTCATGTCTCAGTCTCATGTGTTTTTTTTTTCTTTGTGATTTATAATCTGGAGACAGATATTGGAGGACTTCAATCTTGGAGATCTTATTGGGCAACCATATGGTTCTCACAAGCATTACAGTGTAATGACCAAAACCATATACTATGTTCTTTTTTAAAAAAATATTATAAAGTGCATCTTTGTTTCAGCCAAATCAAACTAGTGTAGCATTTTTTTTATCCGTGGTATGTTTATCTACAATGACTAGTCCTGGTCACATAGTGCACTTGGCACCTTATAGGAAAATAAAAGCAAACGTTCGAGAGACCTATTCCTTTAGCAAGCTGAGACATAGCGCAAACATTCTTTTACCTAGTTGCTAGTTTTTCATTCAGGCAAAATCTCACCAAATTCCGATTGTTTGTGATTTCTGAAGGTTGGTGAGATGCCATTGACTGTAGCTGTAGGAAGTATAATTTCTGAAGAAGGGTATACGTTTATGATGTCTCCAGCTGCTGCTGGACCTATCCGGAAGGCTCTTCTAGGCCAGGGTGCTATTCCAATGGGCTCTAAGGCTTTTGAAACATTGAGAATTCTTCAAGGTTATGAATTTTTTTCATGATTGTTTCTTTTTGCGTCCTTGATTTGCATTTTGATGCGGTCAACTGTCACTAGCTTATTTTATTAGGTTGATTTCAAGCAATGTTTCCTTGAACTATTAATTCTTTGTCAAGCATCTTGAGTTTATGTTTGTTTCTAATGCGTGCAATACTACTTTTAGGATCAGAGGGAGCATATTGGTTTTATTGTTCTTACATTTGGTGTGTATCCATAACATGTCTGACTCTGCAGGTAGACCTGCTCCTGGAAAAGAATTGACAGATGAATTTAATGTTTTAGAAGCTGGTCTCTGGAGGGCAATTTCTTTGAATAAAGGTTGAATTTCTGAGTCCTTAGGCGTAAATACACATATATTGCAAAAAAAAAGAAAAAACCGACAGTTTAGTTGTTTAAAGCTGTTTCTCCTTTTCAGGGTGTTATAAAGGACAAGAGACCATATCTAGACTCATAACATATGATGGGATCAAGCAGCGGTTATGGGGGATTCAGTTATCATCTCCAGCAGAAGTAGGCAGTGTTATCAAAGTTGATGGAAAGAAGGTGATCATTTCCTTTGAATTGAAAGCTTTTTCATGAGATTTATTAATGTTTCCGATCACATAAGAAAGCTTGTTACGCTTTGGATGAAAAAGGCCAAAATTGTTTTTCTAATAATTCATGGCCTCTATCTCAATCATTAAAGCTCGAAGGAACACATTCTGGAGTCCTGCCTATATTTGAATGGTGAATAGGTCATGTACATGTCTGTGTGCCTCTATGTATAAAGCTAGTTTATCAAATATTACATTATCGATAGAGTGACAAGCTATTGCTAAAATGTTGCAGGTTGGTAGACTAACAAGCTACACAGCAGGTAGGAATGGTCTTAGGCCTTTTGGATTAGGATATATCAAGAGTAAAACAGCTTCAGAGGGAGACTCGGTGACTGTTGGTGAAAGTATTATTGGGTCATTGGTGGCAGTTCCCTTTCTTAAGAAACAAAGTCCACTGACCAAAGGCACAGCTCAGTGATGCTGGATGATGGCCTCTTAAATGGTCATTAGTCTTTCAGAGTGTTAGCGTTCCATTATTTTGCATGCAGACCCTCTCCAGGTATGGCATTGAGTCATCACGATAAGTGCACGACATATATGATACATCTCATCTGAATGCATTAATATCATATTGGTGTTTTTCGTTTGTTAATTTGGGAGCAAATAAGCTTGCAATACTTGGGACACTTGATGTTGACTTAATGCCATATACGTTTATGTGTTGTGTATTAAGAAAGAAGAAGAGGAGAGACATTTAGGTTCTGAATTTCAATGGGAACTAACAATACCTGGGCCTTCTGGTATTTACAAGTTCAATCATCTACAGCTTCACATTTTCTGGGATGCATGTATATATGCATGGCTATACAAGTCTGATCCGACTATAACTCTCCAGATAGCCCAAGTTTCTGCTTCGTGACAATTAACACAAATAAATTGATGATCAAGAACATTCTTCTAAAATGCTAACTATTTCTGAACGTTGTTCGTCAGTCAACTCGGTGGGGAACTCAACCAGAAACTTGAGAATAAGGTTCCCCCTGACACCCCCTTCTTTTGACTTAGGCATGCCTTGCCCTGGTATGATCTTTTCATATCCAGGATATATAAGGTCATCTATAGACAGGGTTATCTCTGCTCCTCCTAATAGAGGGATTGGTATCGTGCATCCTGTGAGAGCCTGAACAAGAGGAACTTCAACTCCCAGTTCTAAATCATCACCTTCTCTCTTGAATATCGGGTGCCTTTTCTCATCAATGATAAATATTATGTCAGCCGGGAGGGTACCTGGTCTCTCATCTCCCTTGCCTTCAAATGTGATCTTTGTTCCTTTTTTCCAACCGGGCTTCACTTTGATCATCAATATCTCTTCTTCTTGAACTATCAACCTGAAAAGAAAAAGAAAAAGCTTCACTGATATATGCTAACATTATGTAAATTTATCCACTTACTCTTCAATTAGGGTGTACTTATGCTTAGAGCCAGCCCCTACACCAGGTTCTTTTCAGTGGCTAACCGTTTCTCTTTTCACAAACCTTAGTGTTTTGGTCATGATATCAAGTAATCCCTACAATTATACAAAGCTTGAAATCTACAATCCTTGAGAATTTCACAGTAACACCTCTTGAATAGTAGATGTAAGTTTGAAAACCAAGAGGTACCATCTCTCCTCAATGCTAGTCCTGTAATGTATACATGGGTTCTGACTTCTGAACATAAATATCCTAGTGAATGTCTTTCATGCAACTTGTTAATTTATACGAATGAATTCTGCAACCAGTCTAGGTAAGAGTTTTTCCTTTCATACCCTGTGCTTGAGATAGCGTCCCTTGTGATCTTGATCTTCTTAGCACATCCATGGCACAACTCTTCAAGGGTGCATCCAAGCTTCTTCTCAATGGGCTCAGGTTTTCTCCTAACAGCAGATTGAGAGAAAAGAATAGGGGTTGAGAGTCTTCTGCTTGCTGCTTTTGGTAGGAAGTTCTTTTCTGTTGGTGTCCTAGGGGTCGTTGGGGTGCTTCCTGCACCCATTGGGAAAAAGGGATAAAAATCCATGGATTTAGGGACGACACTTCCCTTGTTTGTACTTGTTGACGATTCTGGACTGGCCAAGGGGCTGCTGTACCCACTTGTGTTACGTGAAAGGAGCGTTGGTGTTGAAATATGGAATTGTTCTCCCTCGACATCTTTTTTACCATTCTTTTTTGGTGTTTTTGTCTCTTTATCTCCGTTGCATTCATTTGCTTCTTCTCTTTTCTTGATGCTGAGAGCCTGAAATATATTATATTACATATTACAAAAGAAATGCTCATAATCATCATAGTTATATAGATGAATGTTGATTGATGCATTCAAACTTATAATGATGCATAATAACATGGTGATATTAATATATTACCCTATAGGCTTCAGCGATGGAAGTGAATTTGGCTTCGGCTTCGGCTTTGTTGGTGGGATTTCTGTCAGGATGCCATTTCATGACAAGAGATTTATATGCTTTACATATATCTGGGAGGGATGCACTCTTTGGGATGCCAAGAATGCTGTAAAAATTCTGTGTCTGTGTTTTTGATTGATCTCCCATGAGGGAGAAACGGATAACTGTAAGAAATTAGGTTTTACAGAGAGAAGGGATATAGGTGAGAAAGCCAAGGTAAAAGAAATTGAAAATGGATGAATGCTGGTTTTTGTTTAGACAATTGTTTTTCTTTTTTTTTTTCATAGACAAGTGGTTGATACATGATAACCAAATATAGAAGAAACAAAATTGTAAATAAAACGAAAAGTATTGTTTGGATTATCTTTTAACTATGGCTCTCGATTTAATATTTGACTTTATCTTTTTAAACCACTTGCTTGTATTTTGTGATTGGGCACTAGTCAACTTAATTTTCTATTATAATATTATATAGTATAATATATGTATTCGGCATGTGTTTAATTAAGAGTAATTTAGGACCGTAATAAAACTAACTTCTGGGACTGGGTTTCCAAATTAGACTGAAGTAAGCTAAAATTAGGTCCAAACAATAAATCAGCTGTTAGGGCTATATTGACCTGGGCTGGCTAGTCACAATTTAATTCTAATATAATCTGATCGACACTCCAAATATCAAATCTCACATATTTCATTTATGATAGAAAATCTATGCACCTGTACTTTTAAGATCGGAAAATAACATTCTTATAATTTTTTATGATTAAATAGAATTGTGCATAAGTATTATTCTGAGAGTTGGACCGTAAATTGTTATTATTATATTGAGTTTATTCCTTCATTAAAAATGTAAGAGTAGGACCGTAAATTGTTATTATTATATTGAGTTTATTCCTTCATTAAAAATTTACTTTGATAGTTTTTAGGGTATAAATAGTTGAATGTCGAAATACCATTGTGTTATTTTATTGTAGCCTTCACCGATTATTCTATTCTGGGATGAGTGCGGGTGCACTCACCACTTACAGAACATGATTCCAAATGTGTGGTCGATAAGACTTTGTGAATGGTGAGTGTAATGAGCTGACCCTATAGCATATAGTTTTTCATCTCCGCACATGATTACTGTTACGATTTACTACATGTTAATCTCCGGCTCCGGAACTTGAAATAATACTTCGATTCAGGAATAGAGGTGTTTTTACCTAAATTCCCAAGTAAAACACAAATTTGCTAAAGTGAAAGCTCTCTGCTTCAATCAAAGCAGAGCAATTATTACTGGGAATAGATTCACCCACATTAATTTCTTTCTCCATTAGTGTTGGAATCATTGTCAGAATAGCAATATCAACTCAACTTCACTGCAGTAGAAAGATGAACCCAAACGATTCTCCGTTCTAGAACAAGAAGAATAGTAGCAGAATCAAACTTTCACAAATTTTGATTCAACTTTAAAAATCCCATCTTTTCACCATCACACTGACAACGAAGGTTCGATTAGCAAACCCATGTTGACAACTTTGCAGTAACAAGACAGCAACCCCTCAGAATCACACAAACACACAAAAGAAAAAGAAAAACAATAACAATGGCCGCCTCCATTGCCAAAATTAGCATCTTTGACCATTTTCACTGTCATCTTTATCCTGTTGTTGATGCTCAACTTCCTCACCTATCTTCCAAGAACTTTCATCAGATGCATAGATTCAGAAAAAAACCCATTATTTATCCTTCACCTACACTACCAACCTGTGATGCAATAACTAGAAAGCAAAGATCTTGAGGTAGTCACTAGATACATCATTGGCTTATGAAGATGAAACAACAGAGTTTCTTGATTTCTCTGTTTCTTTCCCTTTTTGTCTTTTCCTTTCCTGTTCTTCTCTCAGCTCAATCCACAACAAACTCCACAACATGTCCTATGAATCTTGATTATGTACAAACAATCCCATGGAACACAACTGAGTGCAGAAGCTCAAGTGCTAGCAGCAGAAGAAGTTGCTGCCAAACACTGCTCTCCCTTTATGGGATTGCATTCTCACAGCATCTCAAAGAAACCTCTGAATTTCAGCTTCCTAACATTTCCACTTCAGTTTCTTGCCTTTCTGATTTCCAGTCAAAGCTCACTGCTTTGTCTCTATCTCCCAATATAACATCTGTCTGCTTTGATCCTTCACAGTTTGTGATCTCACCAAATGTTTGCGCATCAATCCAGTCTACCCAAGATTGGGTTGACAGAATTGGGGAATCTACTCAATTGGACTCTGGTTGCAGATCAGACCTCAGTGATCTCACAGAATGTGATGCTTGTGTGGCTGCTGGATTTAGGGTTGCCTCAGCTTTGACTGGAGTGGATGGTAATAACTCTCATTCCACTGACTGTTTTTACTTCACAATTCTGTATGCTGCTGGGATTGTTAATCAGTTAGGGCCTGAAAGTACAAGTACTGCTTCTTGTATATTTGGCCTTACACTTGTTGGGTCTCGTAGTGGTTCTTCGAATACGAGGCGTATGTCTCTTGTTCTTGGGCTAGTTGGAGCTGGGGTAACTGTCTTGTTGATATCTGGTTTGATTGGATTGTATTTCTGGTGGGATAGAAAATACAGGAGGAGAGGAGATGAAGAGAATAGTCCTAGGCCAAGAAGGCCTACTACGGTTTCGATATGGTTTAAGATTCATGAACTCCAGAAGGCTACCAATAATTTTTCGCCAAAGAATTTTATAGGGAGAGGAGGGTTTGGGATGGTTTATAAAGGCAATTTAGGCGATGGAACAGTTGTTGCGGTGAAAAAGGTCATTGATTCGGATATTCAAGGGAATGACGAGTTTTGTAATGAAGTTGAGATCATTAGTAACTTAAAGCATCGTAATTTGGTACCGCTTAGAGGGTGTTGTGTGACTGAAAACGACGGGATAGGAGAAAGTGAGAGATACCTTGTTTACGATTACATGCCTAATGGAAATCTCGATGACCATTTGTTTCTTGAAAGTGGGAGTTTAAGGACACCATTGACATGGCCACAACGGAAAAACATAATTCTTGATGTGGCGAAAGGATTGGCTTACTTGCATTATGGCATAAAGCCAGCTATATTTCATAGAGATATCAAGGCAACCAATATTTTGTTGGATACTGAGATGAGGGCAAGAGTAGCGGATTTTGGATTGGCGAAGCAGAGTAGAGAAGGGCAATCTCATCTCACTACTAGAGTCGCTGGAACACATGGATACTTGGCACCCGAATATGCTCTTTA
Source organism: Plantago coronopus (assembly GCA_036897195.1). Classification (NCBI taxonomy): domain Eukaryota; kingdom Viridiplantae; phylum Streptophyta; class Magnoliopsida; order Lamiales; family Plantaginaceae; genus Plantago; species Plantago coronopus. Next base: position 22,194 of record JAYMSL010000209.1, read on the forward strand.
TGGTCAGCTAACTGAGAAGAGCGATGTTTATAGCTTTGGAGTTGTTATTTTGGAGATTATGTGTGGCAGAAAAGCTCTTGATATGTCTTCGGGCTCTCCTCGTTCGTTTTTAATCACTGATTGGGCTTGGTCACTCGTTAAGGCGGGTAAAATGGAGAAAGTAATGGATCCCTCTCTTCTGAAAGATGAAGATTCGTCTAATGCAAATCCCAAGAGCATCATGGAGAGGTTTGTGCATGTCGGGATTCTATGTGCTCATGTTATGGTTGCCTTGAGGCCAACTATTGTTGATGCGCTGAAAATGTTGGAAGGTGATATCGAGGTTCCTACTCTTCCAGATAGGCCAACGCCTTTTGGTCATCCTTCGTTTTCTCATGAAAACCGCACTGGTTTTAGCATCTCCCCAGCACTAAGTGGTCTGCAGTTAAATTCTGGAGATATGCTTAGGTGAAGATTAGCAGGTTGATTTTATGTACAGCTTCATTTCTTGATTCAATATGTAAATACACACAATGTTCATGATACATTTTTTAAATATATTTGAACTTATTATTTGAAGTTTAGAACTTATGCTTGTTATGAATTATATATGAACCTTGACAGCAAACATAAGCTGTTTGAATGTACAAGAGACAGAATCTGTGCTCTAAAATATCAGTCGTAGCGGTTTATTTTAGACGCGCGCACAGCAGTTCTAAGCACTTAAGCATTTCGAACTTTCGATTCGAGCAGCTTATTGTTGAGAAGCAGAAGTAATTTTTTGGAACACAATTTGCAGCAAATATGCTGAAATCAGTTTTGCATAATGTCTTGAAAACACTAGCTTGATGTGCTGTGTATGATTCATTCTGGCCAATTCCACGGTTTCTGTCCATTGAATCTAAGAAAAGGTCCCCAAGTTCACTGGCTGAGCACTAAAGAATTACAGGTATTTAAATCTTAATCTGTCATTAGATTCCTATAAGTTGACTATGATTAATTTTAAACAGCTATCTGATAAATGTTTTGACAGGTCAAAAACTTGGATGTGATGCCACAAATGCATTACTTGTTGACTCTGCTCAAGTGATTAGAAATAATGACTAATCTGTTTATGGTTGAGATTTTCAGTTTCCACTATATGCAACACAACTTGCATCTTATGTAGAGAAGATTGGAAGACATGATCAGCATCTGGGCAAGACCTTAGACCATGAACATGTCATTCAAGAAATACTACCCTCCACTCTTGCTTTCGTTACCGTTCGTAGTTCGCCCTGTTGAAGACAAACTTTGAAACGTCTCCGATATGTGAATGAGACGTATCCTGGAAACGAAGCGAAACGAAATCAACCATTCGAAAGTGGGAGAACGGAAAAGGCAAAATCCACCAAAAGATGCTTGCATGTGGAAGTCCTAATGCTACCCATCAAGGTCATGACTTTTCTTGGTGAAAAAACTATGATTTATATCATTTTTTCATGCAAATTTTCTTTGATAGGACTTGATTGAGAGCCATATAATGCAGCACCTTGAGGACATGCCATTGTGTCCAATCCTTCCCAGGTGATCCCTACTACAGTTATAAGAGTCTGATGTGAAACAACATCAAAGATACCTTTGTACCTTTTATATCAGATATGAGCCACTTTCTTTGACAAATTGGGACCTAACCAGTGGCTTTTGGTACATGTGAAATTTGGAACCATATAGCACAAGGTTTCAGAGTATCTCTTGTCTTGTGGATTTTTATGTTGGATGTCATTTTGATTGTGCAACTAGGACCCTTTAATGCATGTTTTTGCATCATGGCTGGACTGGAATTTCCATTGTGACACAAACTAGTGGACAGCTCTACATACATTCAGTTTCCGTGAGTGTCGCGTTTGCACTTACTGACTTGTGGCACTAGACGCGATAGTTAGGTCATGTTGCACATACATGATAGAACCTCTGTGTGTCGGTGCAGAATCCAAGTATTCTGTATTCGGCCAACATATAGGACTAAATGAGAAACGTATACAATACGATTATACGAACATCGTATTTGACTGAACTGCATCCTGATTAATGCAACCTAGCCTAATATAGTAACAGAGTGGTCCTGAACTCCTCATTGAAGCAATAGAAGAGAAAATCCAGAACCCCAGGTTAAAAATTGATTCACCCAAGCCTGCTTTCAACAAAACAGAGATCCTTCCTTGCATGAGTGTCCTAGAAACTGGTGTCCTGGAAAACTTAAATAAGTTAGTGGTAAAAAGTGCAACTTTGGGTTGCAATTTCCTGAGAAGATATGTCCTGTGCTGGAAATCAAGAGAATGTTGGCAAAGAATCATTTGTACCCCACTTAGCCAAATTGAAAATAACAACAATTTAATAAGAGAAGATTTGTTTTTAAAGATTACATAACAGAGCTGCCAAAGGATGTCTTTTGGGCTCTACATTAGGTGTATCTTTAGAGTGTTCATATTCACACTTTTCTTTAATACATTTCTTGTTTGCTTTTAGCTAAAAAAGAAATCAATCCAGGTGATTCCAGTACCAATCAAGTCAACAAAAACTATGTTTAATAATGAAACTACTGTTCTTGAACATCCATCAGGTACAGTAGATATATTCTGGTTATCCTGTTTATCAAGAATTCGTGTCGACAGACCAGTAGTCGAGATCTTGATTCGTGAGATTACCACGAGCGTAATCGCGAACTAATGCGGTTTTGCATGGTGTTTAGGACCTGACAGGAAGATTCTTACAGAACCAAATCCATGTATAATTGAGATTAGGAATATTAATAAGCAAGAAAGTTCAGATAAGCCTAACAAGATAACAGCATGCTAAGATGTGCCATACAAGAAACAAAGAATAAGCATAAGAAAACAGTCACAGTTCCAAGGAATCCTATTTTGCATAAAAACCAAGGAATCTCATCATTCCTTTGCTTCAAATTACCAAGCTTAAAGTATGCATATATCATACTTTATGGGATTTCATTTCATTACACAGCCCAGAAAAGTCCAAGAAAATACTCAATTTCTAGGTGAACCAAATCAAAATTGATCCATGAGAAGTAGTAGTAGTAGTAGAAGCAGCAAAAAGAATCTCAGTCAACCAAATCTCAGAATCTCATTATCACACTCAACATGCAAAACCCTCCAAACAAAATTTCAAAAAAAAAAAAAATCTGATCTTTTTTTGAAAAGAACCCTACTAGCTATAGCCCTATATATGTAGTTGTAGTACTCTCTATGATAATGATATATGAAATGAAAGCAACTCACAAAAGTGTTATATAGTTGGAGTTAATACCACTGTATCTACTCTCTGTCCTTCTCAAACTTTTCCTCTCTTTTTCATGCTTATTAAACAACTCAATTTGCCAGATTCTCAATCATCTCTTCCACTCTAAAGCAAAAGAGACATAATTGCTCCCAACAAACATATGTATCCTTTTGCTACACATAAAAACCTGTGTCTTTCTTGAACTAAGCTAAAACTAAACTAAACCCCCCTTCTGCATTTACTCATCATCCTCTATAAGAGTTCCAAGAAGTTGCATAAACTTGACACAGCCAAAACTACTGAGCCTTCTTAGGATGAGTACTTCTTCTGTGAATGGCTTCTACAACTTCCTTACTCGAGAACTCGAAAACCTCGATCACCTTTTCCTGTCCCAGAACTTCATGTCTGTTAAGTTTCTTCAACATGTTCTGTCTTCGCTCAGGGCGTTTCATTCGCAGATGACGATTCTGATCCAGAAACTGCACCTGCCTGTTGGCGGAAAGTGGCTCGACGAGTACATGGACGAAAGCTCCAGGCTTTGGGAAGCTTGCCATGTTCTCAAATCAGGGGTCTCTGGCATGGAGAACTACTACTCTTCTGGCATCAATATCGCCACTTCCCTCGATGATCATCGTGTTTTGAACGCGCAACTGTCCCGCCAGGTCAGTTCTACAAAGTTATTACCTAAACCGCGTCTAAATTAAGAGTCTTTTTCGTCATAAAAAAGCAGTCTTTTTTTAATATTGTGGATGATTTACGACCAGAAGTTATATTAGTAATAGTAGTATTTTAATTACGGAAATGAATAGCTTAAAGCTGTTGTGGCAGGTTGTGAGAGCAATCAATGGATGCCAAAGGGAGATGATAGCACTGCAAGAGGAGAACAAAAGCATAGCACAAACAAGAATGCAAGCTCTGTCTCTAAGATTTGATGAAAATGTGCTTGCAGAATCCAAGTTCAACAAATACAGCGGCTTTCGCGGCGTTCTATATGCGATGAGGAACGTTTCTACATTGCTTCTGGTGATCCTGCTGAGTGGACTAGTGTACTGTTGGCCTGAAACCAGCTTCTGCCAGGGCGGATACGACGAGAATTCGGAGTTCGGGTCGGCTTTCGCAGTTTCAACTGCCACATTGCATCAGAGACTGGTGAACGCGGCCGCTTGTATGGAAATGCAACCGGGGATCCTTCTTTACGAGCTGCAGACGGCCAAGTTCTCGCTAGACGAGATGAAAATGGAGATGGAGAGCGCGATGGAGTACGGGGTGGAAATCGACGTTGGTGAGAAAGTCGAAAACTTGAAGGGCTGCTTGGGAGTGTTGCAATGTGGGGCTGAGGGTATCATTGGACAACTTGATGACTTCTTTGATGAAATTGTTGAAGGCAGGAAGAAGCTTTTGGACATGTGTTCACATAGATGAATGAATCAATGAATCTTCATCAACATTTGATCAAGTAGTAGTAGATTGTAAGAAACTTGATGATGATGATTATGATGGATGTTAGAGATGATGATGATGACTTCTAGATGTGATTAGCTATGTTTGTTACTTTGTTAGTACTTGTTTAGATGTTACTTCTGAATCTGTTTTTACTTATTTTGTCATGTTAAAAGCAGTGTGCATTTATATCATGTTTAAGCTTTGAGTACAAGTTTTCTAAGAACAACACATGGGGATGGGATGGGATGGGATCAAATCTTCATGTAGCAGAATTTGATTCTTTCTTACTGCCTTTACCAGAAAGCAAATACTTCTTGCATAAAAGAACACATTCTTCCATCCCTCAACCTTTCTCCTTTTTTGGTATCTGTTACACACGACTGATGCAGTCAAGAACTGTCGAACCCTTTGTAGAACTGCGTCGACGTTAAATAGGAAGTCGTAAAATTTCAAAAGTCGATCATCTAGAAAGGGTTGATCATCTGAGACAAAGAAATCTGTTGTAGTCAAGAACTGTTGGACCCTTTTTAGAAACATGTCAACGTTAAGTAAGGAGTCGCAAAATTTCAAATTTTGATCATCTAGAAAGTGTGGATCCTCTCGGACAATAGATATCTTTAAGTAGTACATTCAGGAACTGTTAACGTTAAGTGGGGAGTCACGAAATTGCAAAACTCGGATGATCTAGAGAGGGTTGATCATCTCAGATAATGGACCAGTCTTTAACTGGTTCAGTCAAGAACTGTCGAACCCTTTATTAAACTGTGCTAACGTTAAGTGGGGAGTCGGGAAATTTCAAAATTTGATGATCTAGAAAGGGATGATCATCTCAGACAAGAGAAATCTTTTGTGATGATAGTAAAGAGCTTTTAGTTGTGATTTTCAGAAGTTCACAAGATGCTTCTACTGTCAAAGGAAAAGGATGTGTGATTACAGTGAGAGAAAAGTAAGTAAGAAAAAAAGGGAAATTTGCTTCCTGCTTACAAGACAAATCTCTTTTAGTTTGTAACAAATTTCTTGACTAATTGCAAAATCTAGTACTAATCTCTTTAATTATAAGTCAGCCTTAATCTGGACACCTTTTAATGACTAATCCACCAAAATTAACTTGTCTGAGATTTCACTAAACAAAAAAAGACATTCAAGAAATCGAGGAAGCTTTTGTTTTGTTTTGGTTTATAAAATCGGCCAGCCATTTTTGAAAAGGTTAAAAGATAAAGCAGAGTATGTAGGAACTAACAACCAAATTACGGATTTATCAGCAGACAAAAGTGCCTTATTTAGACAGTCACAGTAAAAGTTGTTAGCTTAGCTACAGGGTAAAATGTAAAAGGTAAAAATGAAATGTGAGGAGAATAACAAAAGTATTCATCACTAGGGGTATGCAGTATGCACCCAACATGGCCTGCACTCTTCACCGCTTAGAGCTCAACATTGTAGTGGAATTCACTTAGTATTCTTTTGTCTCAACTAAGGATAATCGAGGTTATATTTACCGTGTAAATTCACCTATCGTGTAAAACTTCACTATTAATAACTTAATAGTATCTTGATGTCATAGTCCAGGTAAGCCGAAAACAGATTGCAACCTTCACAAGAAGATAGTTACAAGTCGAAAATAGTGAAAATTCCAATTAACCAAGTCACTCTTCAAAAGTTTATATTTGAGACCCTTTCTATATATCCTCTCCGACGTGCAAAACCTATAGTAATAGTACATTTATGTTTTTCTTAATTGAATTTATAAATTATTTATATATTAATACACTTAAACCTCCTCCTACTTCCAACTTCTTTTAAACCTACATTTCCGAGAAATTAAACACTTAAACTGCATGATGATGTTATTACACACACTAAAGCCAAAAACACATAAGAAACCTTAGGAAGAGAAAGTAGTAAGTTGCAGGGCGGAGGTAGTATATGTGCTACCTGTGTCTTCAGCCACACCCTTTTTTTAATTTGTAGTGAGGATTGTGGCTTTAGCCACATCCTTTTTGAAATTTTTAGTGAGTATTATAGTGTTATTAGTACTAAATTCATATGAAAATGTCTCACATATAACAGATAGCACCATCCATACGTATTTTCTGGCTCCGCCCCTGATAATTTGTAAAGATTGAAATTAGGGAAATGAAGGTTTCTTGGAAGGAGAATAAAAGAGGGGACATGCATTTAGATGTCAGATTGTTGGAGAAGTAGCCTGGTGTTAGTAAAATGAGCAATGATTTTTAAGGTCTGGATTGGAACAGAAGAACAATCATGATAATGTGGACAAGAACCATATGGTTTACATTATGGGAAGAAGAAGAAATCAAGAATGAAATATGAATGAGACCAGGGACCAGTAACCTAGCTAAACATCCTTGGCTTTTGCTTTTACCATTAAAAGTTAAAACTCAATAACATACAACTGCTTCAAAAGGCCTTGTCTGATTCTACTCCCATTGCAATTCAATAAATGTCTTTTATTTTTTATTTTCTAACATAGAGCTGTGTTTGAAATTTCTAAATTAGAATTAGCATATAGTAAAAGTGAAAAGTGACAAACACCAAGTGTATGTATCCTAGCAAAACCAAGGAACCTTCAATGCGGGGCAACTGGCAACAGCAATGTGTAAAGTGTAAAGGACTAAAGGCATTGCTCTTGCCTCAGCATCAAGGAGACCCGACCCGACCCGACCCGAAACTAGTTTTGTATTTTTTGACAAGGAAAACATCAAATGAGGAAAATGAAATGTAATTCTCTCTTTAGAGACAAATGTTGGGGATTTTGATAAAATGAATGAGATTTCGATTTGCTTGGTGTATTGATTTAAAGGTTCCTGCCTACACGAGTTAAAATTAGATCTTCGTAATTGTGAATTTTTATTTGATAAAGGGATGTCACTAATGTGTTAAGTCAGTAAAATTATCTAAGGTGAATGGATTATTAATGTAGATAGTGTGATGATCAATATAGTAAATAGGCTAAAAATCGAGTTAAAAAGAAACAATAATGAAAGGAACCAAATGGCTGGAAAAATGGAAGAGGCTACCTGTTAGTGCAGGCTTCCTGCAGTAACTTATATTAACAGTTAGGATCGAACAACTTGAACAGATACAAAGAAGTAAGCACTGTCAAACGGAGTTGTTACAAGTGTTATGAGAACACAGATCACAACTCCGGACCACTGACAAAGAACTACTTCACTACTATTATAATGTAAGAACACAGTGGAATGTAAATAGAGAAGAGTTAAACTTTTCATGCAGTATTTCTACTGCATGAGCCCCTTTGTGGGGTAAAATTACTAGAAGAAAAGGTTGTGAGGATACAAGAGTTCCTATCTACTTTTCTACTAGATTCAAACACAGACTTCGTGCTAGGGCGTCACCTTGCCTCTTCTAGTTCCTAGACCTGCAGTAACTAGAAGATAAACGTCTGCAAA
>JAYMSL010000210.1:0-30316 GCA_036897195.1 Plantago coronopus
AGAACTAACCTGAAGATCCAGGTCGTCAGGATTCTTAGCTGCTTGATCAGAAAACCTCTTCAAAGAACTGGTAGACAAAGCCACCTCTCCAGCCAGCATCTTTATTTGCTCACTAAAAAGATCCATTTGATCCACGATGGTGCTCCCAGTCTACAAGATGCACTAGCAATCAGTTTTCGGAAAATATAAAAAGTGAAACTGGCTCGAAGTCTTTGTAACTATTGAGGCAAGGACACTATTAACTGTGAAATGCTAGACAACCATAGTTTAAGAACCGTGATAATTATGGTTAATAAAAAAAACTGCCAGTAAATGCTAGTGTAGAGCAAAAAAGATACCAGAAAGTCATTCAATTTGATATCGCGCAGTGTAGAAAGAACCAAAGAGGAGATACAGAATACAACTTAAGAGCAAGACCATAAGATTCTTTCAGGTTGATTCAAAATAAACTTTCTAACCGGTGTGAAACGACGCCCATTAACAGCATCACTAAACAAATCACCGGCAGAAGAGGCATCGACAATTCTACTGGTTGATTTCCTCCGCCAATCTTTCATATCACCAAACTTTACCGTGCTCTCGGACGATTTTGTTGATGTAGGTGAATCACTTTGCAAATTCTCAACATCAGCCCTCGGTGATGACACATGCCCATTCTCAGGCTTCTGTACCACCAAAAAATAATCAGAATTATTACTAATCTGCACAAATTGTAAGGCTCAGGATTTGATTAAGTTTAGAGAGGAGACAAAGAGTTTCACACAAGGTGTTTAACGCATGCAGATTATATCTAAGCTGAGGTCTTAAGAGTTACACATCAGTGATATTTTTGGGTAATGTGGATGCATTAAAGAAGAAAACATATACTCCATCAAAAAAAAATGAAATTCTTAGCGACAATGAGCAATATGCAGAGAGTACTTTGGTTTAGTCTAACGAAAAAGACAGACAAATAACATCTACATCTACTTCATGGCATTATAACTGCAGGAACCCGAAACTGCAGTTTACAGACATGCTCAAGAGTCTCACAGAGCGTACATCTCAACTTTACATCCTGAATTATATATCAACTATACTTTTCAGATAGGAACCTGGATATCAGGGGTAATTAGGATAAGCTCCACTTGGTACTAGTTTTACCCTAGGGTGTATAATTTTCGTAAATGGCAAAAACCCAAGTGCCTAGCACCCAGCTCAAGGTGCAATATTAGAAATTCGGTATGAGATGGCATGTCTTTCAGGTAAAACAAATTTCATATGAAAAAAGTACATCACTGAAATATAAGACTGCATCTCAAGGGTCCTACTTCAGCCTGCCATCTTTGATCTTCAGAGTATAGAAATGCTAGGTATATCAATTATGAATAAAGTGACAGGATACTTTACTTTCAGTTTGAACCAGCCGAACATTCCTCTCCTCCTATTACTTTTGTAATCTCTGACTAACTCATCAAGATCTGTGACGTCACTACTTCCATCAATAGAAAGTTCAGAATCAACAGCATCTTCATCTGTCATGTTATCTCGTTTCCGATCTGGCAAGTATGCTAACTGTATCAGGAAGAAAGAAAAACTAAATAGTAAGGATAACCTTTACAGATGACATCACAAAAACCAGATCAAATCAAATAACTCATTTCGAAGAAAGACCAGGAGAAATTTGGACATCAATGAAGTTTCGTGTCACTACCTCATCTTCCCCAAATGAGTGTCTCCGCCAGTGGCCAGGCTTCTCTGGAATGTTTTGTACTGTATCCTTGGTAGAAACCAATATCAGCTTGGTTAATCTCTGGATCCTTCCCATTAAAGCAGCCTTTGCTTGTTCCTCTTCTTCCAACCTGGACTGCAACTTAACCTGCCCTGCTTCTAACTGCAACATATATATGGTGGACCATGAGTAAATACAAAAACAAAATGTCAACCAGTACACAAGTGTCCACTTCAAAAAGTTCAAGCTACTCTATACATACAGCCACCTCATAACCACATTTATAGCAAGAACAGGTTGTAAAACAAGCTAACAACACTAGCATTGTATAGCAACAACAGGTTGGAAGAAAACACACTAGCATTGTATAGCAACAACAGGTTGTAAAACAAGCTAACCACAAGGGTGTCCAGAATTGGGAGGATTAATATATGATTTCGATAAAGAGGGGATGTATTATACTTGCCCAATCAAAGATTAAAATAACATATTTTCATCATCGGAGTCCAAATGTAGATAGTTTATCCACAGAATATGCAGTAATATTATCAGGTCATCAATTGTTGAAATTATGCTATACAAAGATTTAGGCATTTAGTTGCTGGTCTTTTACTCATTCTGACACGTGTTGACGTCACAAAGAACTAGAACCCTTTCCCCTGAAAGATGATGAATTAATGTCAAGTGAATACTGAAATTCGTAGGCAAATCTCAAGAACCATAAAACTTTATTTTGCTTCGATTTCACCATATGCAGGGTAGGCATTGAGTAAGTAGAAGTTGAAATGTATACCAACACAAAGTATTCCTTGAATCAAGTAACAAGCTGCATGACATGCAGCCTACACAGAAACGTAAGCTCTAACCTAAATTACTACTTGCACCGACCTGGCTTAAAAATGTGTAGGGTTCAAAGTTCAAACGCGGAATTTAACAAAGTGGGACCGGAATGAAGAATTGGTTAAATGATGAATTGATTAAGCGTGGTAAAATTTGGAAAAAAAATGTGGGTTTCGTAGAGGTCATTATATGTCCAATAATGGAATGTAAGGTTTTAATGGGATGCGAAACATGTAAACATTAAGCCCGGACAGGGAGCATGTTCAACCACCGACATGCTCTTATGAAAGTATGATGCTGTTAATAAATAACAGGCATCTGATGCAGACCTGGAGTTTCAGATTAACAAGATCCTCTTGGTTACAATCCATCAAATTCGGTTTCTCCGTCATCCCACGCTTTAACTGCTCAAGTTCATGCTTCAAGTTGGATATTTCTCTTTGATACTTTTTAATGAGAGACTTCTCATCCAATATCTACAAAGAACACAAAGGAAGATTAATAAAAGCCAGAGTAAATTATCAGAATTAACCAGTATCAAGAATCAGAATTCTCACTTTATTGAGTGAGGCATTTATTTCCACATGCTTACTACGTTGGGCAAACTTAAGAGTGTTGTGTGTTTCTTCTGTATGACTTGATGCTGGTGTCACTGTGCAAATAAGCTGCAAATGTTCAAGAGACAGTCAATATTATGGTGTAAGCAGTATATCTAACAATATTTCACAAGAAAATCTCTCATGAAGTAGTCATAAGTTGAATTGTTTAATTGTTCTTGATAGTAACTTTATTTGATCCACATGTTTTATAGAAATTTATGATGAAATGAGACGAGTTCAATTTGATAGAGAAGTTAACAGTTATGAAATCACACATGAAGATTTCTAAAGGAAGTGTAGGCCGTGTAAACAAAACCTATGTGCAAGATCATGAAATGATATAATGCAAATGATGATTGGTCCAAATCATGAACCCCATAGTAGTGTATAGGGGTTTAGAGGTGAATCTAATCCAACCTTGAGTAAAAGTGCCAAATTTATATGATTGAGGATTGCATTAGAACTTACAGAGACTCGACCATGGCCACTAAGAGATGACTGCAATAAGCGGGTCAGTTTTGAATCTCGATATGGTATATGAGAGGACTTTCCATCTGTTAGTTTAGATATCACCTGCTCCAAACCAAAACCAAAAAGAATATGAATATATTCGTTCAATGGAGATAATTTCAATTTTCACATAAAACAGAAGTAAAAATGTAAATACATAAAAATTAAATAAAAATAACACTTAAACAAAACCGCTTTGTTAGGTATATTGCAGCAAGAATCGAATCTCTGGTTAATACTTAATACAACAAAGTTAGGGTGGGCATAGTACCACGAGTTCAGGTTTCATTTTAGATATCCTCACCCGATTGATGGCGAGTACCCAACATTGGGGATCAGAATAAAGATCAGCAAGAATGTTGTATATAAAATTGGTATTCTAACTTTCTGGTTGTGAAAATTAGATTGAGTTGAACCAGAGGGATTGCTGAACTTGGAAATCAAGGGCCAGTGAGCCTTATAAATGTTCACCCAAAGAAATTAACTAAGACTAAGCAGTTACACAAGCTCACGAGTAATTCTAAAACATCACTAAGTCTAAACTATAACTGCTTTATTCACCTTTAGTTTCCACTAAGCTAGAGATGACCAAGACAAAAAATGCTACTTGTACAAAATAATACTAAGCGCGTTATTCCCAATTCCTATCACAAGTATATATAAGATGCCGACTAAAAGAACCAACGACAAGGAGAAAGAGTCAACTATTATTTCAAATGAACTGATACGGTCGTTTTCTGGCTATTCTTCAGGTCTCAGGAATGGATTACTCATTCCCATATCATGTCCAATTAGCAGTTTGCCCCATCTGGAAGTCTGGAACCTTCTCAGACCCCTATTTAGGTACAAAATATCATTGAGATCCTTAATTCTTATATACAGAAAATGAGAAAAACAAACCAAGATATTTAGCTTTAGCAACAGAGAGTAGCACTCTGGCCATGAAAATGAGTAAATGACAAAGTACCAAGTAAATTATTACTAAAGATTAATCCTATATAGGGCATTCATAATACCAACACATGATAAGGACTAGCATTACGGCATAAATGACCTATGCAAAATAAAGTGTGAAATGTGCCTTACAGTTCCAAGAGTGAGTAAGCTTTTATTTATGTAGGAACCTTCTTTTCTCCTCAACCCTGTTGTCTCTGTTTTGGAACTTTCAGACCCTGCCAAGTCAATCAAATGCTATAAAAGAGTTCAGTACGATTGTGATCAAGCCACCAAACATGACGACCTAAAAATATATATATTGCTGTTTCTTCTGGCGTAATAGTAGTAGTCACCAGTCAACTTTCATACATATATATATATATATATATATATGAAAATATATTGAAAATAGTTAAAGAGAAGTCAGCTGGTGGAAAGACAAAACCAATGCAGCAAAATTAATCAAGGACAATGTTTTGCGAACCTACCAACTGTGATAAAGTCACTTCTTCTCCGTCACCATCTCCACGTGGGCTGCTTTCAACAGTCTGCAACAACCATTGAGAGAAAACAATGATAAGCGAGTGCTTGCGTCAGCTTCTTAAGTTGATCAAACGCATAAAGATTTGAACTAAACTATGAACCTATTACAGTGTTGAAACTTGGAGTCGTAACATGAGATTCACTGAAGTTGAAGAAAAACGAGTTTTAAATATGCAATAATTTAAAAGCTATTGTAGGTTTATACAAATCTGTTGCCTTAAGATCACGGTTCCCAGACGAAAGGAGTATGCATGCAATTATAAACATATCTAGCACAGCCAGAGAAACAAATAAATCGGATTTTAGCAGTTTCAACACAATAAAATCTGGATCTGAATGAGTCATCAAGATCAAGGCAAAAAGTACTCCCTCTATTCTTTCAAAAGTTTCTCCAAAGATTGTGTCAAATTTTGACCCCATATTACTCCTAATATATATGCGTAAGATTTATTAAAACATATACTGTAAAAGGGTTAAATTGTGTTTTGTGAACCTTAGATCCTTAAAACCCTCATGATATAATTTTCTTCACAAAGCCATATCATCAAGAGAAAAACAAAGAAGAAAGAAACAGAATCACTCAATAATTTATCCTTCTTCATGAAATTATACTTCCAGCACCGGAGAACATAAATTACATCAGCTCACATGCCACGAATGGACTAAGATTCTGACTGAATTTTCCCAAATCATTCCGGTGGATACAAATCTTACAATCTTCCGGAAATGGAACCCAAACACTCATGTCAGCAAATTCCTTAAATGGCTCAGAGAGTTATTTGTCTATAATAGAAAACATGCATCCAGACTAACTGATACTCAAGGCTAGACATGTTACAGTAAAATCAAATGTAAAAAATAACAGTAGTAGTCAACATTACATATTTTGGAGCATGCTGGACTAACCAATATTCGACTCTAGACAGGTTACAGTAAACGTAATGCAAAATATAACAGCAGTAGTCAACGCCTTTACACAATAAGGGAAAATGGCCAACTCAAGATCAAGAGAAATATGTATTACCAAAGTAAATATAGTGTGGCTCCGGCTGCTTAGTAAGTTGATATTATTAGAACCCACATGTCTATGCTCTGCACCAGAAGAAAAGATGATTAAGAGTACTTGCAAGCAAATAGATTCTACGAGTTCAATAATCAATAGATGCTTGTTACCAGGAGAAAACCATCGCTTGCAATGATAAATAGACATGAAATAGGCAATACTTTTGTGGTTGCAGAAGAAAAGGAAAATAAGACTAATATCATTTATTAAAGTAACCAGAAATGAGTTTCAAGAACTATCAGGAAGTGTATACCTTCACCAGATGCTATCAGTGAAAGAGCGTGAGCAGGCGTCAAAACCACCTCTTCTTTTATTCCCTCCACATATATTCCCTGCGAAGTTACAATTCTCCGTTTAATAGAAGGAAAGAATAAACGAACTATATTTTTGGTAGTCTATACAGACGGCTTAAGTGCATCAGATATATAAAGCTTTGGAGATTTAGAGATATGCAGACATATGTTGAATAAAGAAATCTCGAGATAAGTAATCCAGAGTACATATATACCATTAACTCAATTTTTCGTTAATGATTTTACAAGAGTAGACCTTGTGAATTTCCAAAAAAAGAATCACTCTGTTTCCATATAAAATGATTCAGCCTTTTGCAATATCATTGGTGACAACTAATGTACCATCTATAAATGTGCAAAATTGCAAATAGCTAAATATAAAGAAAAGGGAGGGATTACAAAATTCTTATCCTCAGTGGTGGCATTCATAGTCCAGAGCTTGTTATGGAAGAATAGTGCATCCAACAAAATAATATATAGCATATAAATGTAGATAGAAATAATCATGAGAATCAAATACAACAAATTAAGCAACAACAATTAGAACTAAAAAAACAAAAAAAGAGTATTGTGATTGTGTACCCTAGAGTCTTCTCGTATTCGAAGATTCTGCCCAGTGGGATTAAGCAAGTCATTGATGACCTAAATCACAAAGCATATGATGAAGATAAGGTCAGAAATATATAGGGAAAAGGTCACACAGAATTATTAAAATTTAACTTTCCTTTATAAGTAAGGTATATCATCAATATAGAAAGACCATCCAGATGCTAAATTACAGACACAGGTAAAAACCGCCCAAAGTATGACATAATTGGGTCAAGATAAAGCAGGAAATCTGACGCAAGTTAATTGCATGCAAGCCCAGCTCATGGGAAGTGGCCACCAGAAGCAAATAAAGCAAGTTAATTGCATGCAAGCACAGCCAATTACAAATGTACCACTTCATTTAAAAACTCCATATGGTTTCTTTTCCAGTTCTTTTGCAATAACTAAAATTTTATTCCCACAGTCTCTGGTGCATTCTGGTGGTGTAGAAAAAAGTTTTAGTTTCCGGACTTCTAAACTTAAAAACATTCCCAGATAAGAATATGATGTCTATTGCCTGGTAGGCAGGGGCGGAGGCATATATGGGCCAGCCTAGGCAAGTGCCTTGGCTGGATTTTGTAATATAGTAATGAGTTGCAGAGAAATATACCAAAATCTATTCTTGCCTAGTGGTTTGTTTGATCTTTCTCGGGCGACCAACCTGTGTTCGAACCTTGCACAGCCCTTTGACATAATTTTCCACTTCTCCATAAAAGTTAAAACTCTTTTAATTTTGATAAAATTTCCCATAAAATCTCTACATATTCATTAATTGTGGTAAAACTTTCTTCTGTAATATTTGTTAATATTACAGTCGTAGGTTAATGTTATTGTGCCTTGGCTAGCCAAAATTTCTGGCTCCGCCCCTGCTGGTAGGTGTATTATCATACATACTCATATATATGTTCTCAGTACAAAATTAAACAGTGCATAATACACGTCATATAAATGAAACTAACCTCATTGTAAATTTCCAAGTATGATACCCGAAGGAGAAATTCCCGTCCAGGTGTCTGATAGATGGGGACAAAAATTAAATATGTGCTATGATTGGTGGATCAAGAACAAAGGTCATTCCTGTAAGTGAAACCAATAGGTATAGGATAACTACCTCCTGTATAATTCCAAAGACATCCTTAACTGCCAGGGGAATGATTCCTGGTGACTTTTGCTCCCCCTATTATAGAAATAACACGGCAGTCCTAACGTTAAGATTTAGTAGGAAACATCATTATATGCCAAACAATTGCATATTGAATTAATTGAGACGTTTTCCAGTTTTCAATCATTAATTTAATCTAGTTTGAACCCGCAACGTACCGCCCCAATTCCTCATTTCCAAGATAGGAATCAAAATTTTAATGTAAGGTATAAGAAAATAGAAACAGAGAGCTCGTGATAGTGATGCTCCAGGCTACACTGTTCGACTCTCAAAGGAACTCGTATGTTTATTTTCATGAGAAGGATCAGAAATTCCATTTATTTGAGACAACCAGAGACATGATTTGACAGATGCTCCATCCAATTACTGTAAATATTCATTCTAGATATATATTTAAAGAGGGAAGAAAGAAACATTACATGCATTGTATGCGTCTTCCCACTGCTAGTAACACCATATGCAAACACAGTCCCTGCGACAAGTAAAGAAATAAAAACAAGAAAAGGAGAACAAAATTAATTTGTTGACCATGAGTAAGTGTATATTGAGATGCAGGAACAGAACAGGCAGAAGGCAAGGTAGAATAATAAGCAACAGGAGTAGTAGTAGCAAAAAAATGATGGAAGTATAACCATTTATTCCTTTCATTGAACCACCCACGACATGTTGAGCTGCAACATCATATACTTGGCGAGTAGTTGTTGCAGGACCAAATACTCTGTCTGATAAGAAAATTGCAATCCATTACTAAGACTGAATTAAATAAGAAATACCATATGTATGGAACCAAATCATATAAGGCTTATCAGCAAATGGGGATTCTATATTCCTTAAGCATGTTAACAAGCTTGTTAAGCTCAATCAGAAAGAAGAAGAAAAAGCCTCGCCTGACTCTACCGACACAGGATCTTTCAAAATCCTTCCTCAAAATAACAAATGAAATCTTCGCATATCTTGCAAAAATTGCAAGGCAACTGCGATTACTCTCTAAATCGAATGCATTATCTAGCCTACACAACACATCCAAAGGTATGTAGGAGTAGAGAACATATTCAACATCTCCTGCGTAAAACTACTAAATAGACCACATGATGCACAATGAGCTGAAACAAAATAAAACAAGGACAGATCATGCAGCAACAGCTCGTACGAGCTGGCAATATCTGTGCTAATTGTATCTACTGTTGTGCAGGTAGAGCAAGAGTGTTAGTTTTTACATTGAGCAAACAACTAACTAGTAACTACTACCAATCCCTATCCGATATCAGCTCGTGCAGAAAAAGCTATCCGGCCGGCATTTGCGCAAATTGCATCTACTGTTATACAGGTAGAGCAAGAGTGTTAGTTTTTACACGGAGCAAACAACTAACTACTACCAATCCATATCCGATATCAGCTCATCACAGAAAAAGCTAGCCGAACTGGCATTTGTGCTAAATGTATCTACTGTTATCCAGACAGGGCAATATTGTTAGCTTTTACCTACAGCAAACAACAAACGACCTACCAAATCCATATTCGATATCCGCATTGAACTCGTTCCGCACTGTAAAGTCTCCATCAGCATACCAAGCAGCTTCATCACCCTTACTAATCTCCCTCCCACTGCACCAATCAAAACAAACACAACAACACAATCATCACCTCCCTAGCTTAAAATGCATTCAATTAAAATCTCAAATAAATCCGAATCGCTTCCTTGGAAAGGTGGAACATGCATTATACCTGAGAGGTCGAAATCGGACAGTGACTGTGACATTTTCCTTGGATTTGCTGGTGGAGGAGGTGGAGGAGGTGGCGGAGGACGGAAGGTTCGGCGGAGGAGCGCTTTTCCGGGAGCGGAAAGGGGAGGAGGAGGTGCGTAGCTATGAACTGAAAAGATACCTTCACCTGTTACGTCATTTAGCCTTTTGACCTTCCTAGTATTGATCTCTATCTCATATCAACAAATTAATAAAAGCTTAGATCCTGAAGTTTTCTTCTGAAACTGATTTTTTGTGAGACCATTGCATGCCTTCCTGATATCACTAACCATGAGGCCTGGCTCCTGCGCCATGTTGTTTAATGACGGAAAAATGTTTTTAATGGCCTGTCCCGACTCTTGCAATCATCCCATAATATAATATCGTAGCTATCGCCTAATCATTTCTGATGAATTTCTATATATTATGGCCCCAAGGAAATGGTCACTCAGTAGATCACCAATCTTGATCAAGGAGTCCATACTTTTTCCTCCATAACACAATCTCAATAGAGTCTCCACAACTAAATCTCCGTGCCTCTTTCATGGGTAATTGGTAGACCTGATACTACTGCAGGCTTAACAGTATTAGTTGCTTAAATGTGCCTCATTAGCATCACAGAAGATCAGGGTGCAAAGTGATCTAGAAATAAAAAAGTGGAAATTTGCACATTAAAAATTTTGAAACTATAAGCATCCGCATTTCAGCACTTCGTCGATAATTTTGCTGAAGGCTTCCATCACAATGAGCTAGATACTTAAAACAAGGTCCCATGCTGTAGGCCTTGCCCGTTGGAGAAAAGCCTTGCGCAGTTAGTAACAAGGGTACAAGCTAAATGGAAACAGTTTTAGCTTTTGAATTTTGTAACTCAGTGTCCAAGAGAGTTGTTGTGCTATGAGAATCCATGCTAAAGATATTGCTGTATGCCCTAACTTGTTTATGTCTCTTCTATGTGCATACGTTCTAGTTTCTAGTGAGACTATCATCTTGTACTTGCCAGATTTACTTTTCGGTCCCATGTGGCATTCACAATATTGATACTTGCATTGATTGGTTTATTTTTCTTATAGGCCAAGCCCACCTTCTCAATCAGTACTGGCTGTTAGCAACACATATGGCCGTGTTCGGAAACCTCTAGGATACAAGTTCATTGGTTCCTTTTCTGGTATCCAAGGGTGCAAGACTGAAGATATCCATTCAAAAACTGACGATGATTGCTCTCTTTGGTTACCGGTTGCACCTCCAGGATACTTGGCACTTGGGTGCGTTGCCAATATTGGAAGGCAACCACCACCAAATCACACTGTGCACTGTATTCGGTCTGATCTGGTCACTTCGACAGCATATTCAGAGTGTATGCTCAGTGTGTTAGATAATCATTCGTTTGAATCTGGATTTAGCATTTGGCGACTGGATAATTGTTTAGGGTCGTTTTATGCTCACCCATCTTCTGGCTACCCTTTAAAAGAAGTCTGCTTTGACCTGAACCATCTTCTGTTGTGGAATTCCTGCCAGCTTAAGTCTTCATCAGATGAATCACTACGGGATATGAACAGTGAAAACAAAAGGGCATGCAATCGGACTGGTGACCAGGCTGTGACATCATCTGGTTGGGATGTCATAAGATCAATATCTAAAACTACCGCATTTTACGTGTCAACCCCAAACTTTGAGAGAATCTGGTGGGACAGAGGTGGTGATCTTCGCAGACCATTTTCTGTATGGAGACCAATACCTCGCCCTGGGTATTCCATTCTGGGTGACAGCATAACTGAAGGGTTAGATTTTCTTTCATGATCTTTTCTTGTGTATTGTATACTCCTTCCATTCTGCAAGAAAGGTACTGTGGATTTTTTTTTTCAGCAGTAAGAAAGCTAATAGAATAAAGTGAATGTACTCTAAGTAGCACGGGGTGTAGTAAAGAATGACTAATGAAAGTGGAGTGGGGGTAACTTTATATAAGGGAACAATTCTATGTAGTCCAACTTATGCTGCATACTAGCAGCCCTTTAAATATAGGATTATGTAAATTGTCTATTATAAATATGATTATCACATATTGGTTTTAGATACGATATACCGAAACTAATCTAGTCCTTGCTGGTTACATACTTACATATGTACAGGGATAATTATCTTCTTGGTATTCTTGGTCTTAGTGACCGGTGTTATAAAATTGGATAATTTCGAGCTCAGAGCATTTAACTCCTGAAGTAAAGAATGAGTAAAAGAATTGATAAGTGTGGTGAAGTTGTAAATATGTGCATGTTATAACGGTTAGAATCTCATAAATCGATTGTGTTGGAGTGTTACCTTATTCTGGGACACACAAATGGAAATGGGATGGGGTTAGTATTGCTGTTGCATATCTGACAGAGTTATCTCTTGTGATTTCCCCCATTAGTTTGGAACCTCCTCCATTGGGCATAATTTTCAAGGTGGATGATCCTGAAGTTTCTGCAGCACCTGTTCAATTTACAAAAGTTGCTCAGATTGGGAAGAAAGGCGCGGAGGAAGCATTCTTTTGGTACCCCATCGCGCCCCCTGGTTATGCAT
Organism: Plantago coronopus; assembly: GCA_036897195.1. Classification (NCBI taxonomy): domain Eukaryota; kingdom Viridiplantae; phylum Streptophyta; class Magnoliopsida; order Lamiales; family Plantaginaceae; genus Plantago; species Plantago coronopus. Next base: position 12,544 of record JAYMSL010000210.1, read on the forward strand.
CTATGGGGTGTGTAGTCACACGAAATGATGAAGCACCCTCTTTGGGATCTTTCTGCTGCCCAAGAATGGATCTAGTTAGCCAATCTAATATTGATGAAATGCCTGTATCAAGAACGTCAACTTCTAAGGCATCTAATTGCTGGAGTATTTGGAAAGTTGAGAATCAGGTTGGTTAAATTTGATGTTACAATGCATTAAGTTATCCTTAACACTATTAACTTGTGGATACTCAGTACCTTTCCTTTTTTTGTATTTATCTTATTATCTTTGTGCCATCCTTGTTTCAGGCCTCCACGTTTCTTGCTCGTTCAGACCTGAAAAAGCCATCAAGCAGATTAGCATTTGCTATTGGTGATTCCGTTAAACCAAAGGCACGGGATAACATAACTGCTGAAATGAAAATACGATGCTGCTCTCTGACCATCCTGGACAGCTTGTGTGGAATGGTTTATACCCTACAAAATCATTTTAGTTCCCTCCCCCAAACTCAATCATTTTCAGCATTTTTTTTTCTCAACTTGATTTTTTTGGCTTTCTATATCCTTCCAGATGACTCCTCTTTTTGATGCGACAATCACTAATATAAAGCTAGCAACACATGGTCAACTGGAGGCAATGAATGCAGTGTTGGTTTCTTCCTTTGCTGCATCAACTTTTAACATTCATCTAGAAGCATGGGAACCGCTAGTTGAGCCCTTTGATGGAATATTTAAGTAAGAGATTTTGGATTCAGTCATTTTTCATTATTTTCATTTATTTAATAATAAATCCATTTGCAACCTAAATGACTGAATATTTTTCTTCTGTTTGGAAGGCTTGAAACATATGATACCGATTTAAACCAGCCAATTAGACTGGGAAAAAGAATGCGGATTGCTGCAACCAGTATTCTGAATATAAACATAAGTGCAGCAAATGTTGATACATTAGCACAAACCATGGGTTCATGGAGAAAACAGAGGGAATTTGAAGAGAAAGCAATGAGATTAATTGAGGTTAGACAAGTTATTGTTTTTAACCTAATCTCTTTCATGGTGATTCTTCTTCTTCTTCTTACTGTTGGCTTACATATCCAGGAAGCTACTGATACTGATGCAGATGAGGACTCTACTCTTCTGGCATTGGATGAAGATGATTTTAAGACTTTGATGGTGGAAAATAAACTCGGGTGTGATATATATGTTAAGAGCACTGAGCAAAATGTTGATTCAGTTGATTTGCTGCCTCATGACCATTGCATGTCTTTGTGGGTTCCACCTCCGAGGTATTCGGATAGATTAAATGCTTCTGATGAATCAAGGGAACCTCGATGCTATGTTGGAGTCCATATAGCTGAAGCAAAGGTTGTTATTTATCAACTCATGGTTTCCATAGTTTGCTTTTGTTATTACGTGTAATCAATCACTTTCCTATCAGATTTAATATTATTTTAATTTCTTATATTATGCAGGGTTTACCTCTTTTTGATGATGGAAACAGTCATAAGTTCTTCTGTGCTTTACGCTTAGTTGTCGAGAATCAGGATGCTAATCCACAGCGGGTTTTTCCTCAAAGTGCGAGAACAAAATGTGTTGAACCATTAACTTCCAAAGTAAATGATTTGGATGAAGGCACTGCGAACTGGAATGAACTCTTCATTTTTGAAGTGCCTCGAAAGGTATGGAATTACATAATTTCCATTCTCTGTACCCCCCTCATATACACAGGCACACCTGCACACATGTGAGGAACATGTAGTTGGATGAAAACCGTGTGAGGGAGGGCTTATTTAAATTTTTTAAAACTAAAGAATATGAACCCACTTTTTCATTGATGATACAGACTGGGAGCTCTGATATTCTAACCTATAATCCTTTCTAAAACATCCAAATATTCCTTTCCATTTCTCGATTAATAAATTTATGTCATACATCTGGTATTCTAATTCCTTTCTTTCTCAGCTGATCAAATTTATCAAATAGATTAATCGAGATGTCCTAATTACTTGAATGCGTTGGTTATCAATATTTGAGAGCCACATTGCTATATAGTAATTATGTGCAGCTTTTGGACCAGTGTGAAACTTATATTCAGTAGCTCTTCCTGATAGTCCATTGAAAATTTTGTTATCTGAAAAATTATCTTTTCTTCGGTTGATGGTGATAATAATTTCTTGTGGCTCATAAATCTTAGTAATGAAATTACTTGCCTTGAATCACTAAGGGGAAAAAAAAGAAGGTAATTTATCCTTGAAGTTCATGAATTCATAAACTAAGAAGATTCCACCAATGCGTTGAATCAACAACAGATATATTCTAAGAATGCTCTTGAACCTATGTAATGACAAGCTTCAATGCATACTTGAGCCACTAAAAATTTCTGAGATTAGAAGTGAACCTATGAAGAAGTTACTCTTAAGAGTTGGGGTTTTTGTCAAAGCACAAAATTGTCACCCATAAATGGCAAACTCCAGGCCATACTGTAAAATGAAAAATCTATGTACCTCCTCTGAACTCTACGGACTGGATTTTGTGCTAAACGGATTGTACTACAGTGAATGATTACAGAATCCTTGAGAAAATGAGTGAAAAGAAATTTGAACCTCAAGAGCTAGCTAAGGTGGAAGAGCCCAAGGCCCTGTGTATCCCACATTAGTACCCGATATTATTGAGTCTTACTTGTGCATACTTTAATCTATTCGGAGTTTTCATTTGCCTTGTTTCTGAGACTACAGTAGTCCGGCTCTTTGTAATAAAATATTTCGGTCCCTCGATGGATTTTGATTAAATTGGTACCCTTAGGTCTAAAATATGTTTTAGGATCATTCTCTCAATTATCTTCCCTCGAACCTGCTTGCATCTTCTTAATTAAATCCCAAAAGTAAACCTGAAATTACTCGTACGAATGCAATATTATAAGTGATTTATTTATCTTCAGTCAATCATCATTTGCAATTAGAGGGGATAGTGTTCTCTCTTGTCTAGCCCCTTACCTTTTCTCTCAGATATTGTATTCTGCTTCATGTCATGCTGATCCCATTATCATCAAGCTACAATCTATTAATTTGCATTTTTTTCGTATGCCAAATTAGTCACCGTATTTTTCTGTGCACTGATGTTCTTTGTCTGACATTCATTATTGCTAAAAATGCTTTTGACTGCTTATGATATTTCAGGGAGTGGCTAAACTGGAGGTGGAAGTGACAAATCTTGCGGCAAAGGCTGGAAAAGGTATCAGTGCATTGCCACATTGGCTTGTCAATGAATTAATTTCCATCATTGATGTTATTTTCGTCCTTCTCTTGAGTACGTAGAACACTTTAATTATGCTGGCACAGATCTGTAAGGGTGATCGTTTGCTACAAAGAACACTGAAAAGATGTACATTTACTCTAATAGTGCATGTGTATGAGGTGTAAAAGGAATGTCATTCTTAGTCATTTGACTAGATATAACCTTTGATTCTTAGACGTGATACAAGAAATGCATTTTTTTTTAACTCGAGTCGAACTTGGTAGAATGAATGCTAGCATCTAAGATCTTCACTTAGTAATTAGCTTTGGATAAAACGTACTTAAGGTCTTGGGTAGTGGGAGTGTGTGAGCTGTCTTTTAACTGTCTTTTAAATGTAACGCCTCACTAGTTACAGTTTTGTAATGCAAGTCGGTTGGCTTTATTGCTCGCTGTTGTTCTATGTGTGTTACTAGATATATGTATGCAGGGTAGTTCTTGTATATCTTTCGTCTGCATCGTGGCCTTTAGATAACAGTTCTAGATTGTATGTGACAAACATATCGTATGTTATCAAGTATTCTTCTCTGTGATGTAACATGTCATTAACCATAGGCGAGGTTGTGGGTGCCTGTTCATTTCCTGTTGGACATGGTGCAAGCATGCTGAAAAAGGTTGCTTCAGTGAAGATGCTCCATCAAGCTCCCAGTGCTCAAAATGTTACAACATATCCACTAAAAAGAAGGGTATGCATATCTGCTTTGATTTCATGTTTCTCTTCTGTCTCATGTATATAAAAAATCATTATTTTCTTTTCTCTGGCAATATATTGTTTTGTCTATATTCGTTCAGGGGCAACACAATGATGAAGTGAACTCTCGAAGTGTCCTTACCATTTCTACTTCTTACATCGAGAAGAGTATTGTTACTGATGAGAATAAATTGAGAGGTAAAAAAGAGGTCGATACAGATACAGGATTCTGGGTTGCTCTGAGTTCAAGAGGCCCATGGGATGGTTTCCGTTCATTACTTCCTCTGTCAGTGATTACAAAGAAACTGGATGATGATTTTGTGGCTCTAGAGATTTCTATGCGAAATGGTAAGAAGCATGCGATTTTCAGGGCACTTGCGACAGTGACAAATGATTCAGATGTCGTATTGGATATTTCAACATCCAACGCTTCAACAATAAGTGGTCAGGATGTCTCCTCTAGAAGTAGTAAAACCACAGTTATGGATGAAAACGGAAAGGGAATGTTTCTTGATAGTAATCTACATCCCGGTCATTCTACAGTTTTGCCATGGAGAAGCATGTCGACTGTTTCTTCCCAATGTTTACGCATTCGTCCATCTGTTGACAGTTCACAAATCTCATATGCGTGGGGTCGTCCAATTTCTATGGAAAGGGATTCTTCCTCTTCAGATCAAGGTTCATTTGCTCGACAAAATACTCTGAAGCACGGAAATAAGACACCTGTGTCTCCATTGATGTTAAATCAGCTGGAGAAGAAGGACCTTCTTTGGTGTTGCCCTGGGAGCAGTGGAAAATTATTCTGGCTCTCCATTGGAACGGATGCATCAGTTCTTCAAACAGACCTCAACATGCCTGTTTATGATTGGAAAATATCAGCAAGTTCTCCATTGAAGATTGAGAATAGGCTTCCGTGTTCTGCAGAATTTAAAATCTGGGAAAGAACAAGAGATGGTAAAAGTATAGAACGGCAGAATGGTTTTGTATCATCTCGTGGAACAGTACATATACACTCTGCTGATATACGGAATCCAATATATATAATGCTATATGTTCAGGGAGGTTGGGCAATGGAAAAGGTAAACTGTTTAAATTGGTTATGTGTGTCACGTTATCCTTGTGTGTTTGCATATAATTATACATGGAAGTAGTACTTCCATGTTTATTCATAATACAACCTTTCTTACTATTGGTGAAGCAGGAACCTGTTCTGATCTTGGACCTGGCACTTGGTAATCATGTTTCTTCATTTTGGATGCTTCATCAGCAGAGAAAACGGTAAGCAGTCTCAGGGTTCTTTGCATATTCATCAAATCCTTTACCCCGTTTTCTTTTGGGTCCATCTAATCTGCCCCTTTCTTTCTGTGTTTTGGAACTTCTACATTTGGTCAATCTGTCTAGATCTCTTAATCTTCGTGAGTCTAACTTGTTTCCTAGAGGGCATACTATAATTCCATTATGCTTTGTTTGAAACGTTCTTTAAATTATGTATTATGTACCATGGGTCTATCCGTCTATGGATGATATATTATATTCCGAAAAAGTTCAGTACATAGTGACATAGTCATTAGCATCTGGTTGAAGGAAATAGGGAGGACCTGTTTTTACCTGTGTATGGAGTATGTTTGTTTCTTTGTCACTGGAACTGATTGTCTGGACATACCCATGGAGATGTGCAAGTACGGCCCTTCCTCCCGGGCAGGAAGAAAAAGAGCAAGAAATATTCTCTATTGTCTCTGCTACTGGTTGAGTATGCCTGTGTCCTTTTTGCTGCAGTTCATCACATGTTAATCATTTATCCTTGAGTTGAATGTAAATGTTTGATGAGTTTATGACCGTAGACGGTTGTTTCTGTCATAGTTTTTTTTAAAAAAAAAAAATCTCAATTACAAAAATGTGATGAAGTGGCACAAGCGATCTATCTAATACATATCTGACTTTGGCTTCATTTCCTTGTAATGCTCACTATGTAGGAGGTTACGGGTCAGCATAGAACGTGATCTGGGAGGAACTGCAGCTGCACCTAAGATAATTAGGTTTTTTGTACCCTACTGGATAAGTAACGATTCCTTCCTCTCATTGTCATATAGAGTAGTGGAAATCGAACCATTAGAGAGTGTGGATGTGGATTCTCATCAGATCTCTAATGTAGTGAGATCTGCAAAAGCAGCCCATAAGTATCCTCCTACCTCTGTGGTTGGGAGACAGGTTAGTACAAAGAAAAACATTCAAGTTTTGGAAGCCATTGAAGATACTAGTCCCACGCCTAGTATGCTTTCTCCACAAGACTATGTTGGCCGTGGTGGGGTTTCTCTGTTTTCATCTCGGAATGATACATATTTGTCCCCAAGAGTGGGCATTGCAGTTGCTATTCAAAATTCTGATATTTTTGGGACTGGGGTTTCACTTCTTGAGCTGGAAAAAAAGGTGATATGCAGATTAGTTTCTTCTGGCACACATTTGTATTCAATTTTGATTTATATGGTTATGAGCAATGTGGCCTGAATTATTACTTTGATGTTTGTCCAGCAACGGGTTGATTTGAGGGCATTTAATTATGATGGAACTTACTACAAACTATCAGCTATGTTGCACATGACCTCCGATAGGACTAAGGTAAAAAAGATCATCATACAGTTAAATTCTCAAGATATTGCACACTTAAAAGTTGCATTTTCTTTGTCTTTTATGCAATGCATATATGGACCGCATTCTTTGAATGATTGACTTTGTTCCAAGTTGTGTTATGGCTTCAGCTTGACTTATTTATAGAATGAACTTCACTAAAATAATTGCGAAAAGGTTTGTGAGAGATAGCCCGGAACAATCTATCTTTGTATCCAATGTCCTCAGGTTCTCCGTTATTGCAAATCACAAATTCCATGTACCATATGAAGATGTTAATGAAACAAAAGTGCAAATAATGCAAGATAAATTTCATTTAATAACAATTCCTTTTGCCAGTTTTGATGAGAATTTTGCACCAGTGTTGTGTGCACAGATTTTTGAAGTTTAATCATGTCTAGTATGTTGGTCTAAATATACAATGAGACAAAGCATTAACTAATCTGGATTACGGAGTCAATCCTCTTAAATATAAAAGTTGTCAGTCAAATGTATTCGATAAGTTACAAATATTTATCATGCAAGTTCTGGAAACAAAGAACACTGGCTAAGATATGACAGAAGTTGCTAACAGGAGCGCATAGTATTGGAACTGGAGTAGAAATTGATAGGGTGACTTAGGAATCTGCATGTTGACAGCAGTAATTAAAATTTCTTATTACCAAAGAACAATGGGATATTCGATGCGTTTGACTTTTAACTCATGTCGTTGAAATGATGATATCATCCGTTCACAATATAGGTTTATGTCCAGAAATTTTGTTGTTTAGAAATGATATTCGGTGTAATATTTCCAATATTTGGTTGCAGGTTGTACATTTTCAGCCGCACTCGCTGTTTGTTAACAGAGCTGGATGTAGCATATGCCTGAGGCAGTGCGATACTCAACTGCTGGAGTGGCTTCATCCAACTGATCCTCCAAAACACTACGGGTGGCAGTCTAATAAAGCTGAACTGCTGAAGGTCTGTAATTAATCATCTATAAACACTTTCTTTGCTTTAAGGACATGTGACTTACCATATCCATTTTATGTGTCATTGTTCAAGTTGCGGATGGATGGTTACCAGTGGAGTGCTCCATTCACCATTGTTTGTGAAGGTTTAATGTTTGTGCACTTGAGAAGTGAGACAGGAAATGATGAAAAGTATGTTTCTGTTGAAGTAAGAGGTGGAGAGAAGACGTCTCGCTATGAAGTGATATTCCGCCACAAGTCTTTTTCTAGCACTTACAGGTGATAAGTGAGTCACTTATTTATATTGTTCTTTTCCTTGTCTCTAAAATTTTTTCTTACTGATTAACAAACTTTTGTCTTTCATTTTGATCAGCTTTTAGTTTATTGGTTTCTCTTTATGAATAGCAGGATAGGGTTCATTTTTTCCTTCCCAATTGTTGGGTCATTTTTTTTCTTTCCAATTGACAGTTCTTGCTCAGGACATGCTGGATAATAACTACAATGGAACCTGCATTCACTTGAGCATTCCAACTGACTCGGATAATAATCCCAGCAGAGTGAGTGTTTCCTAGACCTTCATTAATGCGGTCTGCATAGTCCATATATAGTCGAGTCCCTTAAGTAATACACTTGTTACGATTTTAAGGGTATCGTAGTGATTAGGCTGGTTAGGTACCTACTAAGCATCTCAAGTAACCCAAAAGAGAACGATTTTTTTTTTAAATTTAAGACCAAAATTGATTTTGACCACTTCTATTGCTTGAATAATGCATATAAAGTACAATGTGGTTAGTACTTAGTAGTCTTATATTCTCTTACTATCTTTCTTTCTCTCTTCTTTTTTTTTTTTTTTGTTCTCTTACTATCTTAAATATAACTATCTAGAGGTAATTGTGACACAAACAATTAATTTTGACTACTTATCCCACTTTTTAAGTTTTAAAATAAATATGCTATGTAATTGTTAGACCAAAAGAATGAAACATGTACTAGTTATTATAATGCACAACAATTTTTTTTTTTAAAGTAAAAAACATGAAAATACTAAACCATATAAACATTGGAAAATATGTATACTTCACCTTCAAAACATTATAAAAAGTACGCGTGTCGGTAATACTAGTAATTTAAAAAATATAATAAGTCTCACTTGTTTACACTTTATATTATAAAGCGTAAAACAACTTTAATAACCGCTTAATCGCTTTCCTTTTCCGATACTTCTACTGCGCACAACTCAATGAAACCCGAATTGCACCTCTGGCCACCGCACCTCTTCACTGCACTCCCACACTGATTCCAGAACGCCACACAACCTCTCCGTACAGCCTGCGACCTTTCGCCGCACCGCTTGCCTCAGTTTTCCTGCTTATTACCGCCCATAACCTGTCCACACAATTTTACTGACCGCAAATTCGCCTTTGTATACTTGGGGTCATCGCCGAAGAATTCTCTTCCGTATCAGGTCTATTGCTGCAATTAGTTCCATTATTATTGATTTATTGTATTGAGTTTCTATCCTACTTTCAATCGCCAATCGTCAATGTATTCTTTTTCTTGTTTTCATTGCACGCTTACAACCTATGAATTATGCAATTTATGATGATAAGATCATTTGTGAGTACTGGTTTGTTTGAAGTTAATTATACTCTTTTCACACTCACTGAAACTGTCGTTACTAAGAATTCTATAATTGGTTTCTGACTTTTGAGTCTGCATTATCATATCTCTACATTAGCTTGTGTTTAGCTTCAAATATTCTGCCACTGGTGAATGGTCTCAGTAGAATCTTATGTTAAACTCAGGTCTCATTGATGAAATTTTCTGACATGGTTGTGTATTAGTTGAACTGCATAACACTTTGTCTTTCTTCTAATTGCAATCCTCACCTTCATTTTATGGGGTGTCTATATTCAGCTACTGTTTGGTTTACCAAAATTTTCTATAGTGGCCATTTTTTACTTTAACATTGATAGGTTGTAAGAGGAATCGTGTAACTGCTCGTGGTTTCCCTTTTTTCCCATTTAAGCCAAGTGAAGCGAGGAAACAGAATGCTCCTGTGATTCTTTTGCACTTATTCTCAACTTAAACTACACAATATAGAAATAAATTTAAAAGTCAGAATCAAGATATGTCTTAGCTTACTTCAGGTAATTGATTTTTGATTTTTTTTTCCAGATGCCTAACATCCAATTTCTTAATAGATTGAGAGGCAATGTTAATGTTAATCTTTTATTTCAAGTGTGATAAATGTCAGAAGTTAATTATATACTTAACTTTTAATTTGTCACCATGTTTATATATGCAACACAAAGTAGACAAATATATCTTGCATACACTTTAACTTGTGTTTGGTTGTAATTGTTACTTGTTATACTATTTCTTCCCCCCGCCTCTTCAATCTCACATATTTGGTCTTAATCTAGGCTCATGAACTTGTAAGTTGTAACTCTGTAAGCGAAATTGCTAGAAACTTAGTGCAATGACATGCAGTAAAAAAATATCATTTCACCTTTCTGGTAGGTATTTACGAAAAAGAAAAACAAAACAAATGAAATAAAGTGTGCTTATGGTTGTGGTCTATCATGGTTTGTTTATTTAACAGTGGTAGAAGTTTTTATTATCGGGCTACTGTTGTGATACTTTATACAGACTAAAACGTATCCCGGGGTTGGAAATAGGTCATTTTTTTTATCTTCTCTTTATAAAATCCACCTTCTGTAACCGTCTCATCTATCATGTCTCTGGATTCATTTCTATAATTCAAAAATTCAGAGCAACAATGTGCCAAAAGATAAATTGCATACTCATTCTCTGTATATTTGTCAAAGGCTTCTTACCATCTCTGCATATAAGCAAAGGCTTCTGTGTCCATCTCGTTATAGTCTGTACTATTGAGCTTTGGTTCTTCAGATTGGCTTGGTTCTTCAGATTGTCTTGAAAAATGAGTGATGTGTGGCTGTCAGTTTGGTATTGTGTTTTCATGAGAGCAAGTTGGTATAGAGTAGAGTTGATGGCTTGTGAGGTTGATTAGTGTATGTATATATAGCTATGTCACTGTGGAATTTTGGCTGTACTGTTTGAATGTATGAAGTATGAACATCCGAACAGATACATTTTGGTATGTTTTTAGTTTGTATGTTTGAACATGAAATTACATATTAAAACTACGCCTCATACTCTCTTTTTCTCAATTTTCAAACTACGCATTTGTAGTAGCTGAGCAAGATATTCTGATCGTTTTGTATTTATGATCTCATATAACCTGAATCTGAGTGCAGAATACTTGGGTGGCTGTTCAGGGAGTCATCAGGAAGATAACACTCATCTTCTCTAAAACGGGGAAGAAAATGATCACAAATAGTAAAAAGAAAAAAAAAAAGAAGAAAAAAAAAGATAAAGGTTACTATTCTAACATATCAATATTTATTGTCTTCCTTTTGCCGCTTTCAAAAAAAAAAAAACATTTATTGTCTTCCTAACAATGAAAACTGATGACCAGATTGCATACTACCAGCCAAATTGTTATATTTGTACCTCCGGCTCCTCTGCACCCTCATACAACAATGTACATTTAGTATGTAATAGGTATGTTAGTTTCTCTGATCCATGTCTTTTTTATTTTGATTCTTGTGCTTTGTCATGGAGAACATTACTATGAGTCTATGACTCTATGATCCGCACTCTGGTGCTTTGTCATGGACAGGTAGAGTACCCAGTTCGTGTCCTTCATGTCTTGCCCACCTGAGAAGGTTGAGACTTGAGAACCACCAGTAAGATCAGCAACCTTTTGCGGTTTTGGTGTTGTTACTCAAGATGGCAATGGTTTTTTTTGCTTTGTGACAACAGGGGATTGCCCAAATTGTGGTGCCCTGGACTATCGAAGGCATTCATAATGGTTTGTGCCTGTGTGGATTGGCCTTGTATTATTATTGAATGAGATTGCTAAGTCGTTGACGATGCACTTAATGGTCGAGATGGATGCTAAACAACAGCCGGAACAGTTAGTGATGAAGAGTGGAGACATTGTTCCAATTTCAACAGTTCCCTTTTTTATATCTTAGGTTTTGCAGCTAAAAAATAATCTCCCCTATTATACTAATAAATAAATAAATAACCAATCACTGAGTGACACAGAGGGCTTCAATCTTCTTGCTTCTTTTGCTGGTGGTGGTTAGTTGATGATTATATTTGTTAGAAAAATTGAAGCAGAGTTGAAACTTGAAAGTAGCCAGGATTATTGGGAAATGTAGCTTAATTTTTTAAGCTTAGCAGGATATTTGGGATGTGTTTATGTAATGGTGCATATAATTACTACTAATTGATGATAAATTGTATCCGGAATTACATCATTCGGGTAACTATTAACTTGGATATACATGTAACTTGTACAAAATGTAATGTTAACTTCTATATTGAAGCCTAAAGTGGCTTTAGTATATGTGACTGTTAAATGCAGTATATTGTGTACAAGTAAAAGCCTCGAAGATGTGCATGCTAGGTTAAGTGATCCAGTAACAACCTTTGTACCAATGATCTCTAAGGTGGAAACATGGCTATTAAGTATTGGCTATGGATGGACTCATAATACTACTCCCTCTGTCCCACAAAACTTTACCCACTTTTCATTTCTGGACGTCCCACAAAACTTTACCCATTACCAAATAAGGAAGCTACCCCACACAATAAAACATTATTTTAACATCAATACCCTTCTTTATCACCACACATTCTCAAAAAGTAACCTACCCCACTTACTTTTTCATTTTTACTTCATTACTATAAGTCATTTTCTTAAACTACGCGCTAACCCTATCGGGTAATGTTTTGTGGGACGGAGGGAGTATTTGATAGGTGGGGCAGTCAGGGTGCAAAAATACTTAGATCCATGACTACAATTGAAGAAGTTCGTGTTCATTGTGGCCTATTATAGTTAACTCTACAACAGGTTGCAAATTCTATCAGGTGTCGTATGTTACCCAAAACAAGGATGCTTACTTTCTAGTAATAGTATAAGTCTCTGTTCAATTCACTTAAAATTCTATGAATTGCACTGAACGAACATGAACTGCTAAATTATTTGAACTGAACTTAATGGACCTCAGATGTAAATTTGTACTACACCGTCCTGAACTCAACTGAATAGACTTGAATTGCTAAATTATCTGAACTGAACTTAATGGACCTCAAATGTAAATTCATACTACACAAACCTGAACTCAACTGAATAGGCCATTAAGTTGAATTTAACATAGTGAAACTAATCTAAAGTTATGTACATTAATTCTGAATTGACCAAGCAGGGATCGGATGATTTGCCCAAGCCAGGATTAGAGTCAGACCCGGTTAGTTATTCACCTCACCAGACAAAGAAAGTTTACAAGCTGCAAGGGAAAAAGATTCAATTGACTGTATTTTCTACACTAACAGGATACAACCATGATAAGGTGTATCATATATGTCAACGGAAACTAAATTGATATGAAACACTGCCATAATATAGATGAAACAACACATGCTTAAAAATCTAGCCAGTGAGTAGATATAATAAAATTCCATAGAGTTTCTTACTTTTAAAAAAAAAATTAAAAAAGTAACACAATAACCTAATCCTTTAATACTATTATGTATTAGTGTCCAATAATGCTAGACTAGGAATATAACCAATTGTGCCCGGCACACATTGCGGATGCGGATCATCAGCCTCTTTGACAACTTTCATGGCTAAAAAGTGGGTATCATCTACCAGAGCCGTGGGGTAAACTGCAACACCCAATTCCAAGTTATATCTTTTCTCCCAAGATCTGGGTTTGCTGCTAAATCCTGCATTATTCATTACCCATATGCTCCACTTCTTACTTTGAAACCCAGTGTATGTGCCTTCATTGCTAAGAAATAAAGCAAGAGTGCTCTCATCAACCAGACTAAACAACCTCAGGCTTTCAGCAGCATACGTTGACATGCCGATATCTTTTGGTAGCTCCAGAACCTCATACACATTATTAACGACGTCAATTCCCAGGATGCAATCTTCTTTTTTTCCTTTCTCTTTTTGTGCCATCCAATATGCAATTCCACCCACAGATACATGTTTCTCAGAAAACATTTGAGTAGGCGTATAGCCTTTGTATGTACCTCTGACATAACAAGGCAATTTTATACATCTAACATTACTCCATGAATTCCTTTTATGTGAATAAACACAAATCTTTGCTCCATAAAGCCCTTTGTGTGTACTTTGGGATTGTTCGTAAGAAATCACCACTAGCTTGAAATCAACCTTTACATGATAAAAAACAAAACCTATAATAAAACCCACAGTATATTGGTCACCCATAGTATCTTTCCACCGGTTACCCATAGTATCTTTCAACCGAAGGATGTTCTTTCGATTTTGAAAATCTGGCAAAGCTGGAATTTCCTTTAACTTCCCTATTAAAGGGTTCCATAATCTCAGAGAGAAGGACTGGCAAATGGGATGCCATTTAATCAAACAGACAAGGCCTCTTGTTGAACCCACCACCTTGAAATCAATATCATGACAAATACGAGATAGATTTATAATACTGCCAGAATCATCATGATGAACCAAGTAGTTTAGTTTTTTGTGGAAGAAAATTACCGAACCCATACTAAGATATTGCTTTTGGTTTGGCAAGGTGGACGAGTGAAGATCCTGCTTTTGGTTTGGCATCATGGACAAGTGAAGAACATTCAGGTTGAGTTTTATAAGACCAAAAAACTTTCGTTGGGCAGACAAGTGAGAATTTTGATTTTGGTTTGATAGGGTGGACAAGTGAAGATCAAGGAAGTAAGGTTGCGAGATTAACGAGTGGAACAGTTTCGAAACACGCATCAATTCAACCAGGTCTTTAGCTGGGAGCTTAATTAGGATCAAGTAGATGATTTTTTCTGGGAGTTTGCTGAACATATCATCTGGAGGATTGGACCATGATTGCAGAATGTGATTTATGATATGGAATGTACCACACATGCAACAACCACCAGCCAATATATCTGATAACACAAACATCTCCCTTGCCACTTTCTTCAACAGTCCGATCCACTGATAATGGTGAGCAAACCGCAATATCTGTTATGATGAAGAATAATGGTGGATAATCAACTGGCTTTCATATATATAGGACCACATACAAACCTATTTTACACTAGAATCCGAAGAGAATTAGAACACTATCTCTAAAAGTAAATAAACAAAATCTTTTGTACTAATTGAATAGTAATTTCTAATTCTAAATATATGTTAAATAAAATCAATGTTTAGATAATGATTGTTACGAATGATGAACTGATGGGACTCGTAAATTTCAGCCATGAACAGAGGAGGAATTTTCTGCAAACCTGGGCGTGAATCGTCGCGGAAGCTTCTTGTTGATCTGCTTGTGGACAATATATCCGATTTTAGGCAGGGACGCACACGCTCTTTTAATTCTGCTGTTTCCGTTCCTTGATAATTCGTTACACGCTCGGAGCGGCAGTTGAGCACGAATCGGTCGCTTTGTACGAATTCCTGGTGGGTTGGTGGGCGTTGAAGGATGTGGAGTTGATCTGGGTGTTTTGAGGAAGGAATCGGGAGCCGTGAGAACTGAATTTCGGGGCCGCGGATTGGACTGCCAGGGGCGGAGATGGGTGTTTCTTGGCTGAATGGAGAGTGGTGTTGGGCCCTGTACGATCGTTGATGTTGTGGAACGGTTGGGAAGTCGTTAATTCGACTAAGCTTGAGCTATGGAGGCGTTTCCATGGAGTTCTGGGTTTCTGGATTTGGGGTTCAATGTTGATGTTTCCGTGTCAGTTGGATTAGATGGAGGTATGGATTGTAAATTTGTAATACGATAAATTCGCTGACCTATGCTTTGATTTGGACAGCATTGAAAATATCTTGGAGTTGCAGGGACTAAAGTGAAAGGTTTTAAAAAGTTGGAGGTCTTGATTTTGAGAAGATGATTGTTAGGTCCCTACTTGCATCTCAACAAATCCAAAAGAGAACGAATTTAGTTTTGAGACCAAAATTGATTTGACGAATGTATTCAATAGTCATATATCCATGATTCATTTTTGGGTCATGACCCTAAACTGCTCAATTTTGAGTAGTTAACCATGACCCAAAAATGAGTCATGGCATCAATCAAAATGGCAACCCATTTTTTGGGTTGCTGTTTTGATCTCTTTGTGACCAAAACAGCAACCAAAAAATGAGTTGCAATCCTACTACTCCAATTAATTTTATTTTTAAAAATAGAAAAATGTGAAGTTTAATAATAAATTACATGAAAAAGTTAAATTTAAACATCATTAATCAAATTATAATTTTTTCGAAGAAAAAAAAGCATATTAAATTTGGATCATGGTTAAGAGCACATTTTGCCTTGTGGTCATAACCCATATTTTAGCAACCCATTTTGTGCCCCAATCCACCATTTTGGAGCATGGATATGGATGCTCTTAGCTAATCAAATTAACTAACTTATAAACTAGCTTATTGATAAGCTAACTAAACAAGTTTATCAAAAATAAGCTATTAACTAGATTATCAGCTACTAACTAAATTATAAGCTAATTTTTCTTAACAGAGCCTAACTTAGAAATCCTTCGAGCTCCATTTTCCATAGAATAATACAACTAAAGGGTGATGCATAGAGCATCCGGCTCGGTGTTACTTACAACTTTTCCAATCTACTAAATTTATTCAATTTTCTTTATCTTGTTTTCGTAATCTAAATTAAAAAATATATGCTTATCAAAAAAAAAAAAATTCAGACTTCACTAAAATAATCTCTTCGTTACTATCTACGATTTGACATCTATAATGAATATGTTTCGACAAATTTTTATTTCTAAATAGTAGTAAAAAATTACACACTTTTATCAAATTCTTATTAAAAAAAAGTGATTTATTATATCATACTCCCTCCGTCCCACAAAACTTTACCCACTTTCCGTTTTTTGATATCCCACAAAACTTTACCCATTACCAAATAAGGAAGCTACACCACACACTAAAACATTATTTTAACATCAATACACTTCTTTATTACCACACATTATCAAAAACTAACTTACCTTACTTACTTTTTCATTTTAAATCCATTACTTTTTATTATTTTCTTAAACTGCGCGCAAACCTTAATGGGTAATGTTTTGTGGGACGAAGGGAATATTACGCTTATAAAAAGTAATTTAGATTTCACTAAAATAATCTCTTTGATATAATATGTGCGATTTGACACAAAAAATGAATCGGGCTGTTTGGCCAAGGACTAGCTAGTTGAGTTTTGAGAGTTAACTAGTTGATGAATATAGTAAAAGGATTTAACTGAGAATTGAGAATTATGTTTGGTAAGATTTAAGAGTTTTATAGATTTTAGGTGGGAATAATAGTAGGGATTGTAAGAGAGGTGTTAGAGGTGAGGTATGTGTTTAAAATATAAAAGTGAGGTATGTGGGGTATGTGTAAGAGGGTGTAAGAGATGTGTAAAAGTGTGAAAATAATACATATGATGAAAAGTGGAGAGAGAAATGACCAAATTCCAAAATAACTAAGGGGCTTAATTAATTGATGGCCAAACACAAATTGGTTATTGGGCCTCATTTCTCAGTTAATGGGCTTAACTGAGAAATAAAAGGTTGTCCAAACATACCGAATATATTTCGATAATTTATTTTATTTTCAATAAATTGTCGAAAATTACAAAATTTTATCAAACAAAAACAAAAAATAAAAATAATATAAAACTTATAAAAAGTGTCACAATAACATGAATATATATATGCTTCACGTGTGTTACACGTGTCGCGATTCTTGTCTTTAATATATAATTTAAAGTTTTAGAAAATTAAAGAATTAATTTGCTTAGTTTTGAAATTTCGTAACGATTGATATTAATTATACTAATATATAATATTTGTCGAACTTAACTTTGTAATTTAAACTTGAAGTAAAAAATAATCTGTGGGTGAAAATGAGACAAAAATAAAACTTAACATTTCAATTTAGTATATTTATAAGGAACTCTTTGGTAAACTTAAAAATCTAGCTGGAGGTTTTCTGAGATTCTTGATCTAATAAGGGGTTAGTTGTGAACGATGTATTTAACAGGAGATAATGCGAGTGAAATTATCTTTTTTGTTAGAATTAATTTGATTTGTCTTGAATCATTATACTTTTTTTAATCCTTAAAAACCTAATTTAATCTACTTGTTTTTGAAGTATTAAA
>JAYMSL010000211.1:0-30266 GCA_036897195.1 Plantago coronopus
AGGATTTCGGAACTGAACTGAACTTATTGGATCTGAAGTGAAGTACAAATTTGAATTAACCAAATCTGAATGGATCTGAACTGAACCGAATGGATCTGAACTTAAGTTGAAAAGAATAGAGGCTAAATGCAACTGAACTAAACTGAATTAAGGTTTTATCGAACAAACACGAAGCGGATTTGAATGCGGACTTCCTATGGGCTAAGTAGAAGCCCAATTGCTATTTGCCAATTTGCCAATAGCAAGCCCAATCTGAAATTGTGGACCGACATTCTAACTCCTCCAGAATTTACAACCTGAATGTTTCTGTCTTGTAGAACACACAGAATCCCAGCTGAAACAAACTAGAGATTCTCTCGATCGAAAGAGAAGAAGAAGAAGAAGATTCTATACCTCAGAAGAAGAAGAATCAATGGCTTCATCTAAAGCTCAGCTCACAGGCTATCCTAGCGCAGCTCGAATTTCCGATTCCGATTGCTATCCTGCTTACTCCGCTTCCCTCAAGTGTAAGCCTCTGATTTCCCCCTCTAATTTGAACTTTGAGTAATTCTTATGTTTTTCCGATATAGACCGACTTACGTTGTTGAGTATCGATGCTGAATAGATCTATGTTTATTAACACAGTGTGGAGTAACTTATAATGAATAAATAGTTAGCTCTATATTTAACTTATATTTAGACGGTCGAAAGTCGAAACTAATACTTTGTGATGATCCTTTTATGTGAATAGTTTATGTAAAGGTGTTTCTATAGCATCATTGACAGAATAATGAAGTAATAATGTGTGAATGATGTGACAGTTGGATGGATTTTGAGTTTTTGATGGCTTGTTGATTGCAGGCTTGGAGAAGTATAGTGATGATAAGAGTAAATGTCAGGAGTACTTCGATACGTACAAAGAATGCAAGAAAAAAGAGGTTTGTGATTGTGAGTGTTAATTAGCTTATTAGGAGCTGAATTGTTGGTGATATTGGCTTGGTTTCATTGTTTGGTTGGTTGTTGCAGAGGGAGGCACGGCTAGAGAAAAATCGTACGAAGTCGTTGTTTTCATGAGGGTTTGAGTTGATAGAGACTGTTTTTATTAGGACAGAGGCGGATGATGCAGTTGGAGCTTAGTTGTAGCTTACGTTTATTCCGATAATGGAGTACTATTTTATTGTTTTGGGATGGGAACTATGAAATATATTTCGTGTTATGAGAGATGGGGTTAATAAGAGCCTTGGTTTGATCATCCGATTATGGATGTTACTTGAATGTCTTCTACTCTTCGTAGAAGTGAATATCTTTTATGAACTGTGTCTTGTTTCGCATATGCATTTGGAAACCGCTCTTGTCTTTGTGTTCTGGAATTCTTAATCTTTGAAGTCACTACAGATAGTTACAGTCCCGACTTCAATTCTACTCTTAATAAATATAGCACTTGAGTTTGTGAAGTTATCTGGATGAATCCTCCCAAATAAAAGAGCTTTTATGTGTTTCTCTTCAACTTCACAACTTCAACCGTGGTCTTATCTGTTTCTGAAGGGAGAAGATAAACTCTCTTTCTGGACTTCAGGAATTGTTTGATGGTTGAAATTTTGACTTTTCCTCCTAAAGTTGGCTTCTGATTCGTGTTTGTTTGTTTGTTTGTTTTTTTTTTTTTCTGGTTGCTGGAGTGATTAGAAGTAATTTAACAAAACTCTAACTCAGTGGCCAGGACCTAATTAAGTAGAGCAGGCCAAATAATCCACATTAAAGTAAATCACCTGGCTCAAATACATAAGTAATTTCTTATTCTGTAGTATCTTGGTGACTTGTATGTATTTGTGGTTTTAAGTGACTTATCATTTGGTGGAATGATATTTGACCCATTAGGCCATGAGGGGCTCCTCTCGTTGACGCTTAAGTCAACAAACAAGCAGGTTTCATTTGAAGTACTACTCTGATCCTTCTCAATTCTCAGTGCATACTCATTTCTTATTTCATAAGCTATCCTTTTCCTGGTTAGTTTGAATCTAGGAACATGGAAACAGTGTCCCTCACTTTTCCTCATTATGTGACTGCTGTAATACTTGTGTAATACTTGTACTTGAACATAGATTTGTGAACATATAACATATAACATAAACTAACCAGATAACATATAACATATAAATGTCATAAAGGATCAACTTGACATAGATTTGTGAACATTCTGACCTTGCTTACAGGATCAGGAATTTGTAGAAATATCCCATAGAATCAACTTGACATAGATTTGAATAGGACATGTTAAACGGCTTATTATCTTAAGTTAAGTATATCTTCAAAGAATACCATGCGAAGTTGTGAGCTTTTGAAACTGAATCTTGAGCCCATGTTCTGGCTGGATCATCATTCTGGGAATGGGTGAGTGCTGATAGGCTGAAGACAGCGAGAAACTAAACTTTGACAGAATGAGAGACAGAAGAACCTTCAGTTCTGCCATTGCGAAGTGTTGTCCTGCACAGATGCGCATTCCAAATCCAAATGGCATATAAACATGTGGAATCTTGCACGCTCCTGCAGTTCCATTGGCAAATCTATCTGGTTTGAACTGATGTGCATCTAATCCCCACAGATCTTCATTCTGATGCAGAATATGTATAGGGATTTGAATAGTTACACCTTTTGGGATATGAATGTTTCCAACTGTTATATCTTCCAGTGCTTCTCTTACCAGAAAAGGCAAAGGGTTGTAAAGACGTAATGTCTCTTGGATCACAGTTGTTAGCTGTCATAAGAACAGAAATATTTAGTGTCATATCATGTCCATAGAATTTAGAATCTTTCATAGAGATGTTAAAGGAGATATCTATACATAAGATTTCGATATAGTTTATGTATACCTTCTTAGTGTTACGACCAGAACCATACATTCGTGTCAACCTGTAGGGTCCATATGCACAATACCTGTGTATGTGTAGTAACTATTTTTTGCTGCATCCTACTTATACAACATAGCTTGGGGGAATGTATCATTTAGTTGGCTGCTAGACTACTTGTGTCATGTGATGATAACAGATAAGTATAACTAAGGTTTATAGTGCTAGGAACTAATATGCAAGTGGAAATTCTTTATACTTGTAACTTGTAAAGGTTGTATGCTAGTACCACTTTCATGCTACGGAGCATATCTGCAGTTGGAAAATTGTTTCCACAGGTTTCAAGCACTTCTGCACGAGCACGAGCTTGCCACTCTGGATGTGCTGCCATTGTCATCAAGCACCATGTTGCTGCGCAGGCAGTAGTCTCATGGCCAGCTAAGTATATGTTCTTGCAATTGTCCACAATAAACTTGGTAGGTGATATGTCTGCTGGTATGCTGCTTTCATCTTTATATTTATCAGCTGCATTTATAAGCAACTGCAGAAGGTCTTTCTTAGTGTTATCTTCAGATTGTCGACCTTTTATCACCTCTACTATCATTGAGTCAATCTCACTCTCCAACTTCCATACCTCTCTATTGTATTTGTTTGGGAGATACCTGAGAATGGATAAATTAGACACTATAATATTTCATGGCTTTTCCATTAATCAGAAAACTACTTCTACATTTATGAGCACTCACTTGAGTCTCAACATATCTGCGACTGCGCTATATGCATATGGTTAGTTTTTATTCCTACTTTACATGTTTCACAATCAGCACAAGCATTTACAGACACTCGCCTATTATGGCTCCTTCTAGTTCATAGCTAAAAAAATTGTCATAGTAGTACTAGTAGTATAATGGATAAGTGTAAGTACCTCGACCCAGGAACTCCTATGTCTCCCTTTGACATTAGCGTCTGAAGTGTTTGAATCTTAGTAAATATTTTTCCCATTTCATCGTGGTTGCTCCCAAAGCAAGCTCTTAAAAGCATGTCTGCTGACCACCTTCTCAAATCTGCATCTACTGTAATTTCCGCTATCCCTTCGGAACTTGTAGCTTTCCTCTCCCACTCTTGTAATATAGCTGCTGTGGATTCTGCTAACATGGTTCCCATACTCTGCCAGAGAACAAAACATATTTTCTGATAAGATGTAGATGTTTTGACTGTATATATGCATTAGTTAACAATTACTTTCAGTTTTCTTTGATGAAGGAACGCTTATAATTTTTCAGATGGTACTCAATTTGATTGTGAAATATTTATACCTTGACTTTATCTATATAAAGTTCAGGTGCGATAATCTTTCTCTGGTGAGCCCAGTAATGGCCATTTGATGACAAAATACCTCGACCAAGCAATGGACCACGTTCTCTCGACAGAAAGATGGGCTTCCCGAGGTTGAATGAGGTACAAAGGCTTACATCCTTTACTATCTCTGGATCAGAAATGCATAGCACTTGTGTGGTGCCTGTAGAGTACAAAAAGGTCGGTCCTGCCATGAAAATTTCAGCCCATGAATCCTGATTACTGTAATTTTCTACAAAATGAACATATACTACATAATAGATTGGCTGCTCACCATATTCATTTCGCCACTGCTCGAAATGTGGTAACACAAGTCGAGGCCAAGCATGAAGCTTCTCTTCTGAAGCTAGTGATTCTCTGGCTGATAGTCTCTGTTTCTGAACAATCATCTTCATCTCCACAATGTTTCCATAGAGAGGGGAAGGTACAGGCCCTCTGATTCCCTGTCTGGCCAGGTGTGACCTCTGCCTCCTCGGTCGAAGCAGCAAATTCTCAATCACTTGGAGTGAAAGCACGATCAGACCTCCTATTACTGAAGAGATGAGAATCTTGGCTGTAAGAAATGCTTCTGTTTCCATTGCTTGATTTCCTTGTTCTATTGTTTCTAACTACAAATTTCTTGTATGTATGTTTTTCTATTTGTAGGATTGTCTGTCTAGATTCATTTCATATCTTTATCAGTAGGGATTTGTATACATTCTAAAAGTGAATAAAGGTTTTAAAAAACAATGAATATTGTGGCAATTGGCATTAACTTTTTTATAGGTAATAATTTAAGGGAAAAGGAAACAAAAGGAAGAAAAATAAAATTCCCAGGAAAGATAGTTTTAGAAAAACCAGAGATTTTGGAAATCAGGAAAATTGTTTAGGCTGAGGTACCTCAATCTAGAGGTAGAGGATTCGATTTCCGTCAAGTGCTGTTTCATTCCACTGTGTGCCAGCTTTTTAAACATTAATGGATTGTTCATATATTTGTTTGGATGGTGATGTAATAGTTGAAATATTGATATTCTGAGAAAAAGAAAGGGAAGAATATGATAATTACTCCTCCCTCTGTCCCAATCTCAACTTATTCATCGACTTTTTTGGTCAACGCTTTCTAAATTTGACTATGAATTAATCATAAATTTTGATATTTAAAAAAAAAAATAATGTTATTACATATTGCATTTTATATATTACAGTAATATTTATGATTAATTCAAACCCAGAGTTGAAAGGTGTTGACCAATAAAAGTCATATGAGAAGATGAAATAAGAACACATGGAGTAGTATTTTAGGTTATTTCATGTTATAGGTTAAGTAGAGTTTCTAACTAATTAAATTTGAGAAATTTTACATCACCTATAATATGAAAGCCAAATAGTAGGTAAAGCTGTGTTTCAGTTAGCTCCAGCATATTTTAAACATGTGCCTTGGTGTTTTATACAACTTTTTGCTATGTTTATGAAAAATCTGACTTTTCCAAGACTGCCTCTTTAGACCTGCTTCTTTTTGGCTTGTTTGGACTTTGGGTGTTCTCTCTTGTGAATAGTTTAATGCCAAAGGAATAACTTCAGTCTCTGGGACTGCACCCTGATTCCAAGTTCAGAAAATCATAGAGAAGTTCCAGAAAATCAAGTTCTCTGTACTTAAAACAGAGTTACAACTTACATGTAACATTTAATAGTCTTGTTATCGTAATAAACAATTCAGAACTTCAAAGCTTCTTAAACTGAATCTTGACTCCATGTTCTGGTTGTATCATTAATCTGAAGACGGGTGAGTGCTGATATGCTGGAGACAGTGAGAAACTGAACTTTGACAGAATGAGAGACAGAATAACTTTCAGTTCTGCCATGGCGAAGTGCTGTCCTGCACAGATGCGCATTCCCACTCCAAATGGCAAGTAAGCCTGTGGCATCTTGCAGGCTCCAGTAGTTCCATTGGCAAATCTATCTGGTTTGAACTGATGTGCGTCTGTGCCCCATATATCTTCGTTCTGATGCAGAAATGGTATAGGAACCTGAAGATTTATACCTTTTGGGATATTAATGTTTCCAACAGTTATATCTTCAAGGGCTTCTCTCACCACATAAGCCGCTGGGGGGTAAAGACGTAACGTTTCTTGAATCACTGTTGTTAACTGCCATTGGCGAAATTGAAAAGTTGTGAACACTAGATGATTAAACTATGCATTTCAGGTTTAACCAATATGTGTATAAAAAAATATTCAGCAGTCTTTCTTACCACTTTCATGCTACGGAGCATATCTGCAGTTGGAATATTGTGTCCACAGGTTTCAAGGACCTCTTCACGAGCACGAGCTTGCCACTCTGGATGTTTTGCCATTGTCATCAAGCACCATGTTGCTGTGGTAGCAGTCGTCTCATGGCCAGCAAAGTATATGTTCTTGCAATTGTCCACAATAAACTTGGTGGGACTTATGTCTACTGGTATGTTGCTTTCTTCTCCATATCTCTCAGCTGCATTGAGTAGCAACTGCAGAAGATCTTTCCTATTGTTATCTTCCTGTCGACCTTTTACTACGTCTAGTATCATTGAGTTAATCTCACTCTCCAGCTTCCATACTTCTCTATTGTATTTGTTTGGAAGATACCTAATAAATGGACAATATTAAAGACAGTACAGTCGTTTTGATGTAGTGGTCTTGTTCCCCCCATTTCAAAAACTACTACAGTAATCTTCTTATTATCTAGCATTTCATCATAGGCCTTAATAAACATTTACAGACACTTACTTACTGCTGATCTTGTCCATACGAAATATAATAGAAAAGTTTGCTCTATGTACCTTTGCCCTGGAACTCCTATGTTGCCTTTTGACATTAGCTTCTGAAGCGTTTGAAGCTTGGTGAATATTTTTTCCCCTTCATCGTGGCTGCTTCCAAAGCTAGCCCTTGAAATCATATCTGCTGACAACCTTTTCAAATCCCCATCTACCGTAATTTCCAAATTTCCCTCAGAACCTTCAGCCTTCCTCTCCCAATCTTGTAACATGGCTGATGTGGATTCAGCTATCATGCCCACCAAGCCCTGCCAGTGAACCAACAAATTTGATCTCATCATATGTAAATGTTATTTTCAGCTTATTGGAAGCAACACTTCTACGTTCTTGGATGAGACTCAGTTTTGATGTGAAATATGTATGTAGATAGATATATACCTTGACTTTATCCATGTAAAATTCAGGTGAAATGATCTTCCTCTGGTGAGACCAGTAAGCGCCATTCGATGACAATATGCCTCGTCCAAGCAAAGGACCACGCTCAGTTGACAGGAAAGTGGGCTTACCGAGGTTGAGCGAGGTACAAATGCTTATTTCCTTTACCATCTCTGGATCAGTAATGCATAGCATTTGTATGTTCCCAGTGGAGTATACAAATATCGGTCCTGTCATCAGAAGTATACTCACATACAGAGCAAGAATAAGAAAAACACTGCATATACGATCATACGAAGACAGATTGGCTGCTTACCATACTCCTGTCGCCACTGCTCGAAATATGGGAACGCTAGAGGAGGCCAAGCATGAAGCTCCTCTTCCGAAGACTCACTGGCTGACTGTCTCTGTTTCTGTATAATCATCTTCATTTCCGCAATGTTTCCGTACAGGGCAGAAGGCACAGGCCCTCTGATTCCCTGCCTGGCCAGCCTTGATCTCTGCCTCTTCACCCTCAACACCAAATTGTCAAAAACTCCAAGCAAAAGCACAATCAAACCTCCGCTTATCAAAGAGACGACGATCTTGGTTGTCGGAAACCTTTCTGCTTCCATTGCTCGACTTCGTTTCGGCTATCGACTGTGTTTCTTGACGACTGTCTCCACACTTGGCTTGACAAGAGGGAAGTTTATGGGTTTCTGTATTTTAAGTAAAGGTGTTTTGTCAGTGACGATGGAGAGGAAGACTAAAGGACTGTCTTTTGGGCTGATTGTATATCTGTAGCATTAGTGTAATTATATAATATATCAGGGTCTAATTTTTTATTAGGCAAAGATGGTGATTCACTGATTCCCCCTTTAACTTTGGAATTATGTCCATGTGACCCTTCAAGTTGTAAATATTAATTTTTCATACTGTCACATACTGAAAAATGACATCTAACTAAACTCGACTAAGTCTATGTTATAGATTCGACGGGTTTTTCCAAATTTTCAAATACGGGAATTTTAGAATTTTTGCGTTAATTTTTTCCGTAAAGTTCACATAGGTATTAAAACCGGGGGAAGCTCACATATTGGATCTTCTTGAAATTTGATCATAAAGTTTACATTACACTATTTGTCGAGAGTTTCGAAATTGGGGTATTTAGATTCGATTTTTTCCGTGAATTTCGGTCATAACAGTTTACATTACGTGACATGTTCATAGAATCGGGGAACTTTGACTTTGGCATAAAACAAAAATACAAATTTCATGGGTAGAATTGTATTTAACAGTTTACAAAAGATTCTTTACAACGACCTTTAACTTTACGCGAAAAATAGAATATATTCATAATTTGAAGTATGCTTTACACAAATATCCCGACTTTATTAGAATACTTTTAGATAGGGTATACACTTTGAAAATCTAGTGTTAAAGTTATTACACTTTCGAAAAACACACCTTATATATACGAGTCCTAGATATAATTTTACATGTAATTTTCAGGTTCACACACGTGTTGTTCATTATACAAGCTTAATAATTACATCTATGTATTGGTGGTGAGTGAGATTCAGTCACTAACCAGATTACTTTCCGTGTATTTATGTCATGTAGGTGACCGTTTAATGGTAGATTCGTCAATTTGTTATCGATGTGCTTGTGGAGAGCTAGATTGAGCTACTGTAATCAGATTTCTTTTCGCGTATCAAGGTAACTGTCTGACGGTAGATTCGTGAACGAATATGGTCAATCTCGAAGGTATTTTTCATTTCATTTACAAATTTACATTTTTTACCGATTTTGACGATTCTACGAATCATATTTCGATTTCACGAATATTTATTTTTATTTTATTTTTTCAGAATTTGATGTGCAAATAAGTAGAAATAATAGTAAAAGAATTAGTAATAATAGCAAAAGGATCATCAAACCACCACTGAGCAGTGACACTCGTGAAGCTGAGCTAAATTCCCATGAAAAATTCCCCAAATCGGAAACCCTAGGTGTCTCCGATCGGAAATCAGCTCGACGAACTGTGTCCACTTCAACACACCTTGTGCGATCTTCGAGCAAGAAATTGTGCCGTTTACAGAGAAGCATAATCAGAAAGGTGCAGCTATGTATGCATAAGGGGATACAGGTGAACATAGGTGGTTCGTCAAACGGCAACGGAGGCGGAGGAGAGATGTTTGATCGGAAGAGAATCAGTGATGCGCTGGAGAAGTCTAGCAAGGCGATGGGCGTGTCGTCAACCTCAGCTGGGACGGGGAAGCATGTGGAGGAACAAGATGAGCTGTCGAAGGACAGTGCCGCCGTGATTGATGATTTCGAGGGTATAATTTATGCTTTTATTGGTGGTTTTATAGTGAAGTTAAAAAATTTAGGGTGAAAGTGGTTATAGGTGTTATTTGCGAGTTTTTTGCATTTTATGGAGTTGATATGTGGGGTGTAGTTGTAATTTGTATGTTCGTTGAGCTACACGTTGTGCCGCGATTGCTGTTCTTTTTACTTTTTATGATGTCAAGTGTGCATGTTGTGTGAGGCTCTAATTTTGAAGTGGAGAGGATTATGAACAAGATATTATGTAGTTTGGGATGATCGATGCTTCTGTCGGTGTGCTTTGTGCTTTTATTGGAGTGCTTTGTTGTAGAAATACAGTTTTTTTTGGGAGAAAGTGGTTCTTGTTGTTATTTGCGTTTTATGACGTAAATATGTGGTGTGTAGTTGTTAATTGTGTGTTCCTTGAGAAACACATTGTGGTGCGATTGCCCTTTTTTCATGTTGATGAGTGGGCATTGTCTTGTGTGTCTATATGGGTTTTGAGGTGGAGAGGGTTACAAACGTGAAGATTGTGTTCTGCTTGAACACCTTCTGTTTGCAGCTGAATCTGTTGTACAAGTTTTGGAAATTAGTGGATATAAGTGGAAAGACTTCAATAATGATCTGTTTGGAGAAGTTTCTCAAGTTAATGTTTCAGTACTTTTTAATGAGGATGCAATATGGCATGCTTTAAGAGAAGTTCGCATGTATAGATTAATGCATATCTATTTATTCCTTTCTTCTTTGTGTACATTGCGCGAATGTATTTATTTGTTGTGCAGGGGAATCTGAGTCTGACAGTGAAGGATCCGAAGTTGATGTTTCTGACGGAGAGGATACATCTTGGATATCATGGTTTTGCAATTTGCGAGGGAACGAGTTCTTTTGTGAAGTCGATGAGGATTATATTCAAGATGATTTTAATCTGTGTGGATTGAGCAATCAAGTCCCGTACTATGATTATGCACTTGACATGATCCTGGACATTGAGTCCTCTCAGGGTAAGCACTACTTTGTTGTATACTACATATGTTATCCAGAATTGCATTTTCTACAAGTTGTAATTAAACGAAATGACAATGGGGCTTTCTACTATCCCTTCACTTAGAGTATTCGGTCCCCAACTTCTCGCTAGAGAAATCAAATTGCACAGGGTATTGACTCCCCACATCTTTCTCAAGTTCCCACAAAGCTTCATATTTCTCATCCCTCCATAAAACTTTCGCTCGTTTGATGTTCCTATTCTGGAGTTGTTCCACTTTCTGATCCAAGATGTTAATTGGACGCTAAATCAGACAAATAATTGCTAACCCGCTACATCATTTAGAGAACATTGCGACTGGTCAGTAAGTGACAATGACACATCGCATTTAGTTGCAGATGTTATTTATGTGCACCCTTGAACTTTTTGGATACATGATTCCTTCATCCTACTTGAGTACTGCCCTTTAACAACTTTTAGGTAGACTTACAGGTTTCTGGTTGTTGGTTCATGGTTGGGTTCTTCTTAACCTGTTTATTTGGTTCTGGATGTCTGTTTCATTGTTTTGGTTTAGCAAGCAGTTCTTATGCTCTGTCACAGCTCTAAGTTGCCTGCTCTTCATGTCGCAACTTTTCAACATATCTAAAGTCTAAACCAGATTTTTCTTGTATCTAGAGCTATTAAGCCACATTTCCCTGTGGGCCAGTCACTTCTGTGGCTTTAATATAGTTAGCTGCCAGTTTGTGCTTCCTGTTTCAATTCTCTTTCTGTTCATTGAAGGTTAGTTATTTGGTGATAAATTTACTTCTGTGGCTTTAATATAGTTAGCTGCCAGTTTGTGCTTCCTGTTTCAATTCTCTTTCTGTTCATTGAAGGTTAGTTATTTGGTGATAAATTTCACATGTTTACTTAAACAGATGATATGTTTACCGAGGAACAGAACACATTGATTGAACAATCTGCAGACACACTCTATGGCCTCATTCATGCCCGATATATATTGACAAGCAGGGGAATGTCTGCAATGGTAACATCATATAATCAGATTAGCAATTGCTTTCACCCATTACTTTGTTTCAGTCGATCTTATTAACTTGTATCACAGTTGGAGAAGTACAAGAATTATGATTTTGGAAAGTGTCCAAGAGCTAACTGCTGCGGACAGCCTTGCCTTCCTGTTGGAGAACATGATGTCCTTCTTGAGAATACTGTGAAAATATACTGTCCTAAATGTGAAGACATTTACCTTCCCCGATGCAAAGCTCTGCGCTGTATCCTTACCACCGTTCTTCTCTTTTCCTGAATTTATCCTCTTGTTCAGGTGTCGGTTGTGTACCTGAATTAGTTCGCTTTCTGTCTATGTTGTAGGGGTGTGCACTCCTTGCATTGTCTGCTGCTTTCAGTTCCATGTGTGCTTGTGTGTTTTCTAACGTGTAGTTTTTAGTTTGAAAACCTGCCAAGTCTTTCTATGCATATGCCGAGCATGATACTGCGTAAAGTGCGTAAAATGATGAAGGATTTGTTAAATTAAGTAATTTTAGTTTAGATGTATCCTTTTGCCTCTCTGTTTTAGATTATTTCCTTGACTTGCAAAGATATCGATGGAGCATATTTCGGGACCACATTTCCTCATCTGTTCTTGATGACTTACGGACACCTGAAGCCACAGAAGCAGACAAAAAGCTATGTTCCCCGAGTTTTTGGCTTTAAACTCCACAAGCCTTGATGAATTAGTTCACCGCGACATGCCTGTTGATCCAACTTATCAGAATTGTTCTCGTGAAGTGGGATTTGAGAGCAACCAGCAAGCCATGGAAATGAGTAGCCGTCGAGATTGCTTAAGGTAGAGAGGCAGTTCCTGCTTTGTTTGCAGATCATTTTAATTCAGATAACATGTTGCCTACACAGAAAGTATAACATTGTACTCTTTTTATGTACCAATTTGCATACATTTTTCGATATCTTTTAGATTTGATAGATGGTATATATATGTAGAAAGTCCTTGGACATCTGATTTCAGACTTGAGCATATATAGCTTGGATTATAGATAGAGATCTGATTTATCCATGTCTCATAGACTTGGTCTAGATAAGTATTTTCTCCGAAACACGAGTATTTCATTCATGGTACAATGATAAACCCGGTTCCCATGATGTTGGGGCATTACACTATATATGCGGTGCCCACACTGAATGGTGAGGGGCAATAATCCTGTTATGTAGATTGTCAAACCGGGTGTTACTAAATAAATCGATTTATTTCCTCACATAGTATCCGGGT
This sequence comes from Plantago coronopus, assembly GCA_036897195.1. Lineage (NCBI taxonomy): Eukaryota > Viridiplantae > Streptophyta > Magnoliopsida > Lamiales > Plantaginaceae > Plantago > Plantago coronopus. The sequence goes on from JAYMSL010000211.1 coordinate 12,912, forward strand.
GCAATAGTTTTGCGCCTGGCATTAATTTCAGATTCTTATCATGGCTTGTCACATTGAACTCATGCGGTAGTCGTTTTTTGTATTCACAACCTCGATCTGATGATCATAAATGCATAACTTTTACACCATTCCAACCCTAAACAAGGGAATCGAGTACAACGTGTATTTCTGCTCAACATGTCCATCAAACGGCCAAACCCATAATCTAGTTAACCACAAACCGTATCATAACCCACACACTTGGCATGACGTGAGAAAAGAAGTCCACACAATACTTTTGTTTTGATCGAAAAACCAACCAAATTGATTTCATACCATTCGCCCGAAAAGATCTCTGTTGTCGTTATTATACGATCACAGTTAGACCCACGTATCTTTTATAAAAAGAACAATCTCTCATTGGCGCAGAACAAAGAAACGAAAGTATTCTATTGGTAGACGAAAACGGAACTCAATTGGCCCAAGTTACTTTTCGAGACCAAGTAATGAATTACCTTAATTACAAAATGATTCGATTTACGATCTCGTACTTATATAAAATTACTTCCAACGATGTACTAGCAGTCTCACCTATCTTAACATCTAAGACAAAGTTTACGGGTGAACGGGTGAAGTTTACGGATAGTAACGAATTAACTAATCGAGTAGAATATTTACGGTGAATTTTACGGATATTAACGAATTAACTAATCGAAACTCGATAAAGAATGTAAAAGGAAGAATAAAATAGTAAAAAGCAGACCACCACTGACTAGTGTTAGCTAGCTCTGTCTCCTTGTGGTCTTGTCTGTCAAAATTGTGATGAAGCCCAAAGAAAATATCAGAAAACCCTAGTTTTCATCGTCCCCTTTCTCTTCTTCCTCAATCAATCACCCGATTGAACCACTTTCCTTCATCGATTTCGATCGGGAATTCGATCGTTATCTCCAATTTAACGAATTCAGAGGCGTATAAACATGTACAGAGATCGGGGAGGCGGTTCGTCCAAGGGCGGAGGAGATTTGCTGGATCGGAAGCGAATCAATGATGCGTTGGACAAGCAGCTGGAGAAGTCGTCTTCTGCTCGGAACAAGGCCGTGGCTGTTCCGTCTACCTCTGCCGGGAAGCATGTTGAGCAACGGGATACCCGTTCGGGGCTCAATACGGCCAAAAACAAGGCTTCCGAAGGTATTGCATGTTGTGTTTTGATTTTTTGTTTTTGTTGTTGGTGGTGTTAATGTGATGTGTGGTTTTCATTTGCGAACGGAATGGTTTCTTTTATGTATATATAAATTGAGGTTGTAGGATGGATTTTGAGCGAATTAGTGAGTTGATTAGGTTGTTTGGAGCTGCAGAGGGGAGGTGCTTGCAGTTTCGAGTGCTGTTGAATTTGGGGATTTAGGTTTTGAGCTGGGATGGGTTGTAGGAATGAGAAGATTGTGGAGAATTGGATGTGTTATGAGCTAGTGTTGTGGTTGCTTAGGTTCTGAGCTGGAATGGCTTATAGGAAGAACTAAGAAGATTGTGTAGTCTGGGATGCATTATGAATTTATGAGCTAGGGTGGTAGCTCCTTTTGTTTTATGTGGTGATTTAGGTTTTGAGCTGGAATGGGTTATAGGAATAAGAAGATTGTGTAGTCTGGGATGCATTATGAGCTAGGGTGGTAGCTCCTTTTGTTTGTTTTATGTGGCGATTTAGGTTTTGAGCTGGAATGGGTTATAGGAATAAGAAGATTGTGTAGTTTGGGATGCGTTTGAGCTAGTGTCATTGTTACATCAGTCAAGAATCCATTACTCACACTAAGGTGAAATCATATTCATACTAATTGCATTTATTTAACCCTATCAATTATTCAAAATTTACACCTTTTGACATTCAAATGAAAAGGTATCTTGCTCTTTCTAATGGTTAGCACCCAAACTATTAGAAATACTCACACTTCCACCGCCGAAGTTTAAGCTCATTCCCCTTATTTGTACCCGTCTAACATAATTTCTCTTAACAAGCCATATGATGATAGCATATAAAAATGGGGCCTTCTCAAGCCACATTCATTTCTCCTTTTTCTATTCTTGTAAAGTTTGCTGCTGATAAATTTGAAAATCGGAGTAATCTATGCAGCTATGGTAAAATAATTTAGTAAAGAATCCACAATAACTTTTTGACTTGTACATGTCTGCATAAGTTTTATATAATATATTAAATATGTCTATTGAACGTAAAGTTACACTCTGTGCATCAGTATCTTCATCTTTTGAAATTTTTCTTTACTGCCAATCTCGAATAACGCATCCATATCCGTTTCTGTTCTACATAGATCTGAGCTCCAAGAATATGGTAGGTTTGATTTGTGATAGTGTTTTGCTGGTTATTCTTATGCTAGCAAGTTGAAGTTCACATGTGTATAATGGTGCACCATACTGTTTCTCCATGTGCATTGTGAATGCTTGTATTGGTTATCTAGAAGCTTAATTTAGCAAACCATTGTGCAGAGGAATCTGATACTGATAGCGAAGAGTCAGAAGTTAGTGGTTCTGATGGAGATGATACATCTTGGATATCATGGTTCTGCAATTTGCGGGGGAACGAGTTCTTTTGTGAAGTCGATGATGATTATATTCAAGACGATTTCAATCTATGTGGACTAAGCAGCCAAGTCCCATATTATGATTATGCGCTCGACCTAATTCTGGATGTTGAAACCTCTCATGGTAAGGACTTTTTATTTTTTAATGTTATTATGCATTGGGTAACATTATGCAGTCTAATTCAACTCTGTTTTGACATAATGTATTATTCTTGGTTATATTTAATCATGCACTCTTGTGCCCTGTAATAGCTATAGTGACAAGCAACAGCTGCATACTTTTAAACACAGTGACTTTTTCAACATATGCTAATCAAAATGGCTCGTATTTGGGATTTTTCTTATAAACTAATCTCCTTTTGCCCTGTGTATGCAGTGCTTTTGATTAGCTGTCATTTTGTGCTTCTTGTTTCAGTTTTTCTGTTTCTCAAAGCTGAATGATTATGGTGATGTTTCTTTGCTGGTCTGCATAGGTGATATGTTTACTGAGGAACAGAATGAATTGGTTGAACAAGCTGCCGAAATGCTCTATGGCCTTATTCATGTCCGCTACATTTTGACTAGCAAGGGAATGGCTGCAATGGTAACGTCATTTGATCAGATTAATTTTTGCTTCAGCTTTCATTCCCTCTGCCAGTTGATCTTACATGTTAATCTGGAACTTCCTTAACAGTCAGAAAAGTACAAGAACTACGATTTTGGAAGATGTCCAAGAGTTTACTGCTGCGGACAACCTTGCCTTCCAGTTGGACAATCTGACATCCCTCGCTCGAGTACTGTCAAAATATACTGTCCCAAATGTGAAGACATTTACTATCCTCGATCCAAGTATCAAGGCAGTATCCTTAATTTTGTTCTGATTTCTAAAGCCTTTTATTATCTGGTTTTGTTCCATACTTTGTTCTGTGTGCGCCAAATCAGCATATTTGCTTGCATCTTTTCTGTTACTACGCTTTTTTCTCTCTATTTCAATTCCATGCTCTGCGTGTGTCCCCATGTTCTTTGCATGTGTGCATGTGTGTACTAGCACTTTAGCATTTCATGTTATGAGCAACCTCTATTCAGTGACCATGGTCGCCCCTAAATTTTGGTTCTTTTATTGCTCCTACTGTATTTAAAAATCATCAAAAAGAAGAGCCAAGTTTTTTATTACTTTCATCACTCATGATGCAGCATTGAAGTATAGTATATCAGAAAGATACTGACTGTAAATCGAATGCATCATTTTAACTTCTTTTTTAAAGTGTTCCCTTGACCTGCAAAGATATTGACGGAGCTTACTTTGGGACCACATTCCCTCATCTATTCTTGATGACTTACGGAGTCCTGAAACCATCGAAGCCAACACAGAACTATGTACCTAGAGTGTTCGGATTCAAGCTCCACAAGCCTTGAAGAACAGCCACATGCTATTGAGCGAGCCCTTCATTGCTCTCCCGGTAAATGGCCCCCCTGCCTTCTTATGTAAACTAGCGCAGTCCTGAGCAACAAGCAATCATCCAAAATGAGTCACCCCACCCCGAAATTGCTCAACAATAGAGAAGCAGAGTTCTCACTCACCTAATTAAGCAGACTTGTCATTTGAATTCCCCTGTAATCTTATTTTTCCTTTCTGGTTGAGAACATTTTTACATATTCCTTGTCTGTATACTGTCCAGATGTAGCTGTCTTGCTTAGTAGTTCGAATTAATACAAACTCCATATTGTTTGCGATTATTGTTTCAACGTTGCGGGGTTTCGTACGACTCTGATGAATGAAGATGATGTTACTTGCCTAAATGTCACAAGATAAGTAAGATATTTGATGTAAAGATAAGATGTGTGTTTGCCAAAATTGTATTGTTTAAGAGGTCAGCTTCATGATATGATAGAATTTCATTTAAGGCTAGAGACCAAATGTGATTTTTGCGGCTATCCTTACCTGCTCCATTGACATTGAGATCTGAAAAGGACCCATTTTTATCCCACTTCCATTTGGAGCTTCTCATTTGCCTCATCTTTCATTTTCATCTTTTAGATAAAATCACTCTCCTCAAATTCTATAAGCAAGTGAGAATGCGGCTAGTCGATAGTATGTTCGAGTTAGACGAAGTATTAAGCTTCGACTTAGAGACGTTTGTGAGAAATGGATGTCTAAGAACTTCACCGTTGAAGCATGTTTGACATGATTTGATCAGTTTATTTATCATATGGTTACACCTTATATAAAAATAATTATGTTTGGTGAATGACAATAAGGTGATTAGCATTCACGGTCACAAACAGCCTTATCAGCTAATCGTCACTTTATCAGAATTCGTTTTATCAAACAGATGTCATGTGAATTGTAGACGTAAGGTTATTCTGACCAGTTTTCTTATTATGTGATTACTAAAAATAAGTATACATTGTGAATGACAATAAGGTGAAAGATCAGCTAGCTGTAACGGCTACAAATGGCCTTATCATCTACTCCATCAGTCACTTTATTAGTTTGTTTTTTCAAACAAATACGAATAGTAGAAGTAAACTTATTTTAAAACGCGGATACTAATATTCTTGTTATTGGGGTGCAAGTATCATAATTGACTACATAAACTTCATTTAGTCAAGATTCTGGAGAGCTATCTGGTAATATTGTATCATAATTAACTTAGTCTTGTTGAGCTAATTAGTCAACTAATGTATCATAATTCATAACCCTGATTAGTCCTACAAGATTAGTGATTACATTAGTCCATGACCTTCTGTGACAAAAATTAATAATTAAATGATTAGAGGTGGATTAGGTCTAATTATTTTTAAGATAAAATAGCAAAAATTCTTCTGTCCTGTTGCAATTATTGCTGACTTTTCTAATCTATTTTAATTAGGGTGATAAAAGCTCTTTATTATTTTATTATTTTATGCTTCATAGGTCAGTTTCTCATACTACTATGTAGATAATAATTCTAATACCTATGTTATATAGTGAAGATTCATTATTGCAATTTTTGTTCATACATATTTGTACACTTCATAAAACCTTAACATAGTGTCTATATCTAGAAATACTAGTTGATTAGAAGATTTGGCATTCGAGTAATTTGGAACGATAATGATAAGATTTATAAATTCGTACAGACAGAAACATATAGGTACTCTCTTCAAATGGTTTAGATATCAATTCTTTTTTTAGGGTGTTTAGATATCAATTCTTGTTTTTAGTGAGGTTTTATATTTCTCAAACGTAAATTCAATTCTCTTATGTTCGGTTCAATGCAGATCAGTTCAATTTAGGCTCTGTTTTTGCACTTAAGAATGTAGCCTAACTTTACGACTCGAGTAAAGGACACTTAGCAAGTGGGTGAGGAGAGATATTTAGATTAAGATTAAATAGTTTGTAGTAGGATTAGTTTAATGATTAGAAGAAATTAAATTTGGTCTCTTTCTACATGGTTCTACTTGGAGCTGAATTAATGGAAACTTTTCTTGTACATCAAGTCTACAACACTAGATGCGTACAATTTTCAACAATGCTTTTTCCTAATTAATCTCCTAATTTCATTTTTTTATTTAATAACCCGTTCAAATTATTCGGTTCCATTAGAACATCTTACTAATAAAACTGCGATTCGTTACCAACTGAATTGCGTTTCATTGTCCTAGAGAATCTTCACTCTTTTAAACTTGTAAACTTGTACACCACTTAAACATTAGTACACCATTTTGGTCCCAAGACTAATCTTTTATAGAAAGTTGGTCCCATTAATTAGTATGATTAGCTAGTTTGATGATTAAATGGTTGTTTTCTAAACTCATGTTTATATAATATTGTATATATGTACATGAAAAAGTTTGTGTTTCACAAAACTACCTTGTATGTATCTGTAAAATTATTGTTCAAGTCCAGTCGTACTTCGGCAGTCGCACCATACAGACACACGGTGCTAATATCGATCTAGTTTAAGTTCCATACTTCCTTAGTCTCAATATCTCAACTTCCCCTCATTCATATGTCATACTTGCATACGTTCAACGTAACATTTTATTACAACTCGTGTCCATGTCCATACGAGATTGGAACAAGTTTTTTTTTTTTTTGAACATGAAACATTTTTCATTACTCAAACAGGTTCATTACAGCAAGGAACAACCACTCCTTTGTTTCCAACCAGGTCCTACCACTGACTACTCCTGTCACTGACTACTGAAACTGCGACTACCATTACGAGCATCTACCTTAATATACATGATTTTCGCTCCATCAATTTTATTTCTCCATCAACCTATAATAAACTAAGTCGGATTTAGCATAAGCAAATACAAAACACTAAATCAATTAAACTCGGTCGGATTTAGCATAAGTAAATACAAAACACTACATCAATTTTATATCAAGATGAAAATATAGACTTTTTATATCTAGATGAAAATATAGACTAAGTCGAATATATCGTAAAAAAATGTAACAACTGTTTTGAGACGGGTCGTATTATTGAGATGAGGACCAAACAGGGAGCTGCATCTTCGTCTTCCTCACCATTCGGTTGGCCAAGCCGCCTCTCTCTTCAAATCAAAATTCCACAAATCCAAAATTTCAGAAAACAATTTCCATTTTTTTTTAATTAAGGAAAATAATTGAATAGACGCCATTAATTCTCGTACTCTCCGCTTCTCTCTTTCTTCTCCACTTGAAGACATTTCCTTTTCTGGTCACATATATATATACACACATCCATTTCTGCAACAACACCCTTTTCAAAATAACAGTTTATTTCAACAATTTCAAGATAAGTGCACACAGGGAGGAGAAAGATTGATCAATCTTGGTTGGTTGATTCTCAGTTTCTTGGATTTTGTTTAGGTTTCAGTTTCTTGAATTTTGTTTGGTTTTGAGCTTGTTGAATTTGTGTTAGGTGTTTTTTTTTTCATTTTTGTATAGTACCTTGCGACTAATCCGGTCGAGCACTGTCGTGAATTTGTTTTGATTTCAGTGTCAATTTGTTGAATTTGTGTTGGTGTCTTTTGATTTTGATTTATCACCTGATATCCACGACTAATCCGGTCGAGCTTACAATTCTGTCAATTTGTTCCAATTCAGCTCCAATTTGCTCATTTGTGTTGCTGTTTGTTGATTTCTCACTGCTATCCAGCTGGAATTGTTTCAATTTGAGTTTCGGATTGTTGAAATTGGTTTGGTGTTTGATTGATTATGCACACACATATGTAATGCATCAGAAGAAATCTGAAATACAGATCGGAACAGAAAGCTCCTGTGTTTCTTCCGATTTCAACCCCACTCCACCTTTGCCCCAGAAGAGCCTTTTGCCTTTCTCTGCAAATTCAACTGCCAAGAACACTCTGCAAATCCTCATCAACAATGAAACCAGCAATCAGCATGATTACAATGACCCTTTTGCCCCTGTCCACCCCCCTACCCCTTTCAAGAGGCCCCAATTCTCCTCACCCCTTTCAAAGACTCCAACCTTGTCCAATTCTCTGCACAAGTATGGTGTTTCTGTGCAAAACCCGGAGAAAAAGTACAGTCTTTTGCATACCAGGTCACAGAAATTCTTGAGCCATTTTCACCAACATCTCTGCCACCTGCGCCGCCGGTTACGGGTCCATCTAAGGCTGATACTGCTGCTTAGTTTGCCCTTCTTTTACTTTTTAGTGTCGCAGCCTTCGAGCTCGTTCGTTCTTGATTTTCTGTCAGCATTTGCGTTTTCGGCTGCTCTGCTGTTTTCGCTTAATTTGGCTATCCCGCGGCTGCCCACTATACGGTTGTTTCTTGCTAGGTCGCTTCCGATCAAAAGGGGAGGGAAGGACCATGTGAGTAGGCCTCTTTTGCCAGTTTTTTGGTCGATTGGGTCGCGGCAGAAGGTGGATAAGAACGCGATTTCGGGGTGCTATGTTCAGGCTTACAGTAATGGGGATGTGTATGAAGGGGAGTTTCATAATGGGAAGTGTAATGGGAGTGGGGTGTACTACTATTACATGAGTGGGAGGTATGAGGGAGATTGGGTTGATGGGAAGTATGACGGTTATGGGGTTGAGACGTGGGCCAGGGGTAGCCGGTATAGAGGACAGTATAGGCAGGGTTTACGGCATGGTTTTGGTGTGTATAGGTTTTATACGGGGGATGTGTACGCTGGTGAATGGTCTCATGGGCAGAGCTCTGGGTGCGGGATTCATACGTGCGAAGATGGTAGTCGATATGTGGGGGAGTTTAAGCTGGGTGTGAAACATGGTCTTGGGCACTACCATTTCAGGTAATGAGGAATGATTGTCTTGTTTTCTATAGTTGTGTTAGATTCATACAATACTAAATCTAGTGTTATGATCCTTATTCTATGGCTATTGTTTTCGGTTATCTTGTCTTTTGCCATATTGGTAAATTGTCTGTTGTTTGACATTTAAAGTGTGATCTTTACTGGGATTCTGATGTGTTAGCTGCTTTAACTATCTGATGATATGATGGTTGGTAGGACTTAATTAAGCAATTTGGTTGTTTCTTCTTTGGGAATTAACTATCCAATATACTTTCTTGTAAGTTCGCTATGAAGTTGATTAGTTGAGAATGGTTCAAGCAATGTTCACAATCATGTGAAGGGAATTACCTTTAAATGCACATGGATTTGTGCGTTTGAACTTTTATGATGGGAACGGAACACCATTTCCTTTGCCAACTGGGCTACTTAGTTTTTGGAATAAGTTTTACTAAATGCATCTAAATGTTTTCGGACAGTAATATGTGGTTGTCAGCTCATCTAATGGGGTTCTAATGATTTATTTTACGTGGTCTCTTCTGATTTGGAATTGTTATTCTATCGGTGTTTTAAACAGAAGATACCCCCACCCCTGCATTGTTGAATCAAAGTAATGTTATAAGTTATAGCATGGGGATAACTGTTAACATGCTCTAAAAATAGTCTAGAAGTTGATTCCTTTAAGTGGTTGCAAGTCTAACTGAGTAAGTAATCTTGAAATTAACGGATATATGTTTCCCAACAGGAATGGGGATAGATATGCTGGAGAATACTTTGCTGATAAAATGCATGGATTTGGAGTCTATTATTTTGCTCATGGCCATCGCTATGAGGGCGCCTGGCATGAGGGCAGAAGACAAGGACTTGGAGTGTACACTTTCCGGAGTAACGAAACCCAGTCAGGACATTGGCAAAACGGGATTCTTGACGTCCCAAGCACACAGACCACAACACATCCTGTTTCTCCAGTTGCTGTTAACCATTCTAAAGTTCTCAATGCTGTTCAGGTATACTTTTGTGCTTATTGTTTAAGACACTTGCCTTCATATCTGGCCCGTTGTTTTTCTTTTGGCTGTAATGGTGTTGGTAGTCGGAATCCCCAGCTGCATTTTGCCTCCTGAATCCCAACCGTTATCCCGAGTTGATTTTAACTGTATTTAATTAAGAATTGATGATTTGTGTGCATTGAATTTCATCTGAACCCTTTTTAAAATGCATTTCTTGAAAAGCAATGTTGATTTTTTCCACCTACCCTTAAGTGCTGTTCTTGGTGGGCTTCGTTACCTGCAGTGTATAATTTTGAATTAACAGCTTCTAAATTTCTTTGTTAGCATCATCTTTCTCGAAACTTCATGCTTCTTAAAGAGCATGAACGTGTGAGTGCCTCTAAGCATCTGATTAGAATTGTCGTCAAACTAAATCTGCTAGTGATAAATGGTGTTCACTGTGTATTCTAACTTGTGATTAGAAAGATTACTGTTGCCTTCTTCAGAAATGTTAATCACTTTCTGTTCTACCAACAGGAGGCTCGTCGTGCAGCAGAGAGAGCCTATGAGGTGAGCAAGGTAGACGAGAGAGTAAATCGTGTTGTAGCAGCAGCTAATAGAGCAGCTAATGCAGCTCGAGTTGCAGCAGTAAAAGCCGTGCAAAGGCAAATGCATTACAGAAGCAGTGGCGATGAGCTTCCTCTAATTCCCTTTCCCTGAGCCTATGTGAACGATAACTGTACTCTTTAGTAAGATGATAAACAACTTCAAGCGGACACAGTCGATGAGCTGAGCAAGAACATCTGCCTGCCACTGCCAGACTTAGCAGATATCCACAATGTCGTAAATGCAGAAACTCTTTCCCTTACAGAGACAGGATTCTCAAGTAGCTGAGTTCTTCGGTTGCCTGCTTGGCACCATTGGAGGAAGGATGGAGCATCCGCCTTAGTTTTGAGGTTTTCTAAGTTAACTTTCCGTTTTCCCTGTAAAGTTGAGATAGGTTAATTTCCGGTGCTGGTTCGTAGGGAAACCCCTAACCAGCTCCAGCCGTATCCGGAGTAGCAACTAGCAAGTCTGCTGTGAAATGCTATAGATGTGATATATTACTACCTGAAATCACTTGTAACCCCTTTTGTATCTTACAAGTGTTTTCGGATATGTTTCTTTTTCGATATTAATATCCTCGTGTTGTAAGATACACTGATCTTGTAAATATGAGTAACGAGTTATTTTGTATTTATATCTTGAATTATTACCCTAGTAATCCGTAAATTTTCTAATGGATTAACCGAAATCATAAAATTTATCTGTAATCCAATCCGAAAAGTTAGGATCGGGTTACCGGTTTTACGGATCGGAGTAATTATGTCCATTCTTAACAATAGATATGAATTTAAGTTGTAAAGAATAAAGTTCCTATCGGGTTGCCGGTTTTACGAATCGGAGTAATTATGTCAATTCTTAACAACAGATATGAATTTAAGTCGTAAAGAATAAAGTCGAGATGAACAACTGTTTTGAGACGGAGCGTATGTTACAGAAGAGGATAAGACCATCATCCCAAAAAACAAAACTATATGAATGATAATGTCCAAAAATACATGAAAAAGTAGCAAAAATGGGACCAAAAAGGGCACTGCTTCTTCTTCTTCATCTCCATTCTGTTGGCCAAGCCGCCTTTCTCTTCAAATCATAAATCCACAAATCCAAAATTGCAGAAAACAATTTTTATTTTTATTTTAAATTAGAAAAATAATTGAATATACACCATTGATTCTCGTACTCTCCGCTTCTCTCTTTCGTCTCCACTTGAAAGCATTTCCTTTTCTGGTTGATTGAAGAATTTCTAAGATAAGTGCACACAGGGAGGAGAGGGATTGATGAATCTTGGTTGATTGTCAGTTTCTTGGATTTTGTTTAGGTTTCAGTTTCTTGAATTTTGTTTGGTTTGAGCTTGTTGATTTGTGTTGTGTTTCTTTTACCCGTTTCTATCTAGTATCGTGCTACTAATCCGGTCGAGCACTGTCGTGAATTTGTTTAATTTCAGTTTCAATTTGTTGAATTTGTGTTTGTGTCTTTTGATTTTGCTTTATCAGGTTATTCGACTAATCCGGTCGAACACTGTTCAATTCTGTCAATTTGCTTCCATTTCAGCTCCAATTCGTGTTGCTGTTTGTTGATTTCTCACTGCTATCCAGCTGGAATTTGTTTCAATTGCAGCTTCAGATTGTTGAATTTGGGTTTGGTGTTTGATTGATTATGCACACACATATGTAATGCATCAGAAGAAATCTGAAATACAGATCGGAACAGAAAGCTCCTGTGTTTCTTCCGATTTCAACCCCACTCCACCTTTGCCCCAGAAGAGCCTTTTGCCTTTCTCTGCAAATTCAACTGCCAAGAACACTCTGCAAATCCTCATCAACAATGAAACCAGCAATCAGCATGATTACAATGACCCTTTTGCCCCTGTCCACCCCCCTACCCCTTTCAAGAGGCCCCAATTCTCCTCACCCCTTTCAAAGACTCCAACCTTGTCCAATTCTCTGCACAAGTATGGTGTTTCTGTGCAAAACCCGGAGAAAAAGTACAGTCTTTTGCATACCAGGTCACAGAAATTCTTGAGCCATTTTCACCAACATCTCTGCCACCTGCGCCGCCGGTTACGGGTCCATCTAAGGCTGATACTGCTGCTTAGTTTGCCCTTCTTTTACTTTTTAGTGTCGCAGCCTTCGAGCTCGTTCGTTCTTGATTTTCTGTCAGCATTTGCGTTTTCGGCTGCTCTGCTGTTTTCGCTTAATTTGGCTATCCCGCGGCTGCCCACTATACGGTTGTTTCTTGCTAGGTCGCTTCCGATCAAAAGGGGAGGGAAGGACCATGTGAGTAGGCCTCTTTTGCCAGTTTTTTGGTCGATTGGGTCGCGGCAGAAGGTGGATAAGAACGCGATTTCGGGGTGCTATGTTCAGGCTTACAGTAATGGGGATGTGTATGAAGGGGAGTTTCATAATGGGAAGTGTAATGGGAGTGGGGTGTACTACTATTACATGAGTGGGAGGTATGAGGGAGATTGGGTTGATGGGAAGTATGACGGTTATGGGGTTGAGACGTGGGCCAGGGGTAGCCGGTATAGAGGACAGTATAGGCAGGGTTTACGGCATGGTTTTGGTGTGTATAGGTTTTATACGGGGGATGTGTACGCTGGTGAATGGTCTCATGGGCAGAGCTCTGGGTGCGGGATTCATACGTGCGAAGATGGTAGTCGATATGTGGGGGAGTTTAAGCTGGGTGTGAAACATGGTCTTGGGCACTACCATTTCAGGTAATGAGGAATGATTGTCTTGTTTTCTGTAGTTGTGTTAGATTCATACGATACTAAATCTAGTGTTATGATACTAGTTCTATAGCTATTGTTTTCGGCTATCTTGTCTTTTGCCATATTGGTAAATTGTCTGTTGTTTGACATTTATAGTGTGATCTTTACTGGTATTTTGATGTGTTAACTGCTTTAACTATCTGATGATATGATGGTTGGTAGGACTTAATTGGGCGATTTGTTTGTTTCTTCTTTGGGAATTAAGTATCCGATATTCTTTCTTGCAAGTTCGATATGAAGTTGTGAATGGTTAAAGCAATGTTCACAATAATATTAAGGGAATTTAACTGCAGATGGATTTGTGTGTTTGAACTTTTTATGATGGGAACGGAACACCATTTCCTCTGCCAACTTCACTACTTAGTTTCTGGCATAAGTTTTACTTGGTGCAGCTAAATGTTTTCGGACAGAAATATGTGGTATCTATTAGCTCATCTTGTGGGATTCACGTGATTTATGTTACGTGGTCTCATCTGATTTTAAACTGTTATTCTATCTGCATTTTTAACAAACAAAAAAACCTCCATTGCTGATTGAAAGTACTGTTACAACTTGGGAATAAGTGTTAAAATTCTCGAATTTTAGTCTCGAAGTGGATTCGTTAATCTTGACATGAAATGTTATGCAACAGAAATGGGGATAGATATGCTGGAGAATACTTCGCTGATAAGATGCACGGATTTGGGGTCTATTCTTTTGCACATGGCCATCGCTATGAGGGTGCTTGGCATGAGAGCAGAAGACAAGGACTTGGAGTATACACTTTCCGGAGTAACGAAACCCAGTCAGGACATTGGCAAAACGGGATACTTGATGTCCCAAGCACACAGACCACCACCCATCCTGTATCACCAGTTGCTGTTAACCACTCCAAAGTTCTCAACGCTGTTCAGGTATGCTTTTGTGCTTATTGTTGTTTATATATCTGGCTCATTGTTTTTCGTTTGGCCGTGATTGAGTTGGTAGGCAGAATCTTGCCTCCCAACTTTTATCCCTATTTAACTAAGAATTGATAATTTTTGTTCTTTGAATTTCATCTGAAGCCTTTTTTAAATGCATTCCTTGAAAAGCATGTTGATTCTTTCCAGCTACACTTTAAGTGCTCTTCTTGGTGGGCTTCGTAATTTTCAGCCAGCGTATAATTTTAAATAAACAGTTGCCAAGTTTCTTTGTTAGCCATTAGGTCACATATATCATCTTTCTTGAAACCTTATGCTTCTCAAAAAGCATGAACGTGTAAGTGCCTCGAGTATATGATTAGAACTGCCGTCGAACTAAATCTGCTAGGGATAAATGGTGTTCACTGTGCATTCCAACTTCTGATTGGAAGTACTATTGTATCACATTCAGAAATGTTAATAAGATTATGTTCTACCAACAGGAGGCTCGGCGTGCAGCAGAGAGAGCCTATGAAGTGAGCAAGGTAGACGAGAGAGTAAATCGGGTTGTAGCAGCAGCTAACAAAGCAGCTAATGCAGCTCGAGTTGCAGCAGTAAAAGCTGTGCAAAGGCAAATGCATTACAGAAGCAGGGGCGACGAGCTTCCTATAATTCCCTTTCCCTGAGCCTATGTGAAATATAACTTTACTCTCTAGTATGATGATAAATCAACTTCGAGCATTCCATGAGCTGAGCAAGAACAGCTGCCTGCCACTGCCAGACTTAGCTGAGATCTACAGTGTCATATAATGCAGAAACTCTGGCCCTCTCTATGGATATGCTAGCTGAGTTCTTCGGTTGCCTGCTTGGCAGCATGGGAAGAATGACTTAATCCGCCTTAGTTTTGAGGTTTTCCAAGTTAACTTTTCGTTTCCCCTGTAAAGTTGAGATAGGTTAATTTCCGGTGCTGGTACGTAGGGAAACCCCTAACCAGCTCCAGCCATATCCGGAGTAGCAAGTCTGCTGTGAAATGCTATAGATGTGATATATGTATTACCTGAAATCACTTGTAACCCCTTTTGTATCTTACAAGTGTTCTCGGATATGTTTCTTTTTCTATATTAATATATTATGATGTTGTAAGACACAGATCTCGTAAATGAGTAATGAGTTAGGAGTCGAATCTTATCAATCATATCTTTTCTTTGATATCTAGTCGTAAATGCAGAAACTCTAGCCCTTACAGAAACATGATTTTCAAGTAGCTGAGTAATTCGGTTTCCTGCTTGGCACCATTGGATGAAGGATTGGGTATCCCCTTAGTTTTGAGGTTTTCTAAGTTAACATTTTGTTTCGCCTCTAAAGTTGAGATGGGTGAAATTCGGGTGCTACTTAGTACATAGGGATACCCCTGACCAGCTCCAGCCGGATTGCCGAATCTTAACAACAAAAAACAAGTAGATGGAGAGGAAAATAGAATGGACGACAAGAAAACAAGCAACAAAGAAGAGAGTAGACAGAATGGGAAAAAACAAGAAGTTTGCCGTGAAATGTAGATAATATTACCTGAAATCACTTGTAAGTTGTAACTCCTTTTGTATATTACAATGTATTCGGATGTATATGTTTATCTTCGATATTAATATTCACGCGTGTTAAGATACACAGATCTTGTAAACGAGTTATGAGTTACTAGCAGTTTTATCACATCAATCATACAATTACTGCACAAAGTATAATCTTTGATATCCTTTACATTGCACGCCTCACACAAATGCTTTCGTTCAACAAGAACGGAAGGACAAGATCACTGATGTTGCATATCCAGGATTTTGCATCTGAAGATTAAACATTGGATAATTTATGATGCTAGACAGTACATATAGGCTCCATGAATCAAACAGTGAACAAACTGGACAAGATTTAGACGGGTATTCAGAAACGCAAAGGAATGAAAACGTAAAGCCAAACATCAAGGTTTAAGATAACTTCCAAGGCACAAGATCTGTGAATGACAAATAGATAGAAAATCTTTCACCAATGTCAAATGGAAACAAAATTTTAAAAAGACTGCAGAATGGCAATGACATTTCACTACTAACAATCTAACTCTCGGTCTGGTCCCTCAACCTCCTGATGGTACTTCTAACAGTCACGGCACTGGCGGTGTTCAAGGTGTAAGCTCCACCAGCCTTCACCTTGCCACAGTCCTTGCATCCCCAGATACCAACTGCCTGCCTCTTCACAGCGTACTGCAATAAAGAAACAACATACTCAGACGCAGAAACAAAATAACTGATATGCACAAACTACTTCCATTTTAAGCTGGAACCGATAAATAAAACAGAAATCACTACTCTTGAACAAACAACAGCTTGGGTTTAGGATAGTGTTGCAGAGTGGCATTTAGTTATTCTTGGACAGTCGTTTAAACCTACGGGACTAAACAAGACTAGCAACATCCCACCGAATGCCTAGGCTAATTAGCAGAAATGTACATGTTCAAGCTTCTATATAGGAAGCTCAAATATCTAACTAAATACGAGCACTGAAGAACACCAAATGATCACTCCTTAAATGCATACCTTTCCGCAGAACTCGCAGAAGTACTTGCTGTGTTGGCTGACCTCCATCTTCTTAATTTGCTTCCTCAAACTAGCACCATATCTGGTACCTGCAATTTTACAAAACAGATATCAAACACAGCTCAAACAAACAGAAACCAAACATCTACCCAAACCGGTCTCACAATAGATAACTGATATCTAGTGACCAGTGAAACAAACTAGCCTAATCAATCATGATAGCGAAATGTATGAAGGTTTTAGCAGTAATCCCACACAGCTAAATAGGCCTCATCTATGTGCATTTCACCCAAAATCATCACAAAATCCAGCTTACAAATTAACTACAGCACATGTTTAGCACTACACGTTTGATTGGAAATTCTCTAACTACACCAGCTGAAATATACTAAAAACAGTCTAAAACCAGATTCAACAAAACCAGCTCACAAAAACGATGTTTCTCACACTAGAGCTAACCAACACTCAACCAATAGCTCCTGGTGAATCAAACAAACACTAATCGGCAAAATCGAAGCATTTAAGTAATCAAAACGTACCGTATTTCCCGACGATTCCGACCTTCTTGGTTCTCTTGGCCTGCAGATTACAAAACAAAACAATGAGATTTCAAAAATACAGCGATTACAGATGATCGGAGTCACAATCGTTGATCGGAGAAGGGGAGATTTACCATTGCTGGGGATTTGCAGGGAAAAGACGGCTGGAGATTGTATCAAGGACTGGAGAAGATAGG